>CAKALG010002337.1:0-14654 GCA_916700815.1 Helicolenus hilgendorfi | reverse complement strand
GTCGTCACTCGCTCCATCGTCGAAGTGGCCTTCATGACAGGCCAGTACCTCCTTTACGGCTTTCACCTCTACCCGCTCTTCAAATGTGAGCGGGACCCTTGTCCCAACGCCGTGGACTGTTACATCTCCAGACCGACAGAGAAAAGTGTCTTCATGGTGTTCATGCAGTGCATTGCTGGAATCTCCCTCTCTCTAAACATCCTGGAGATCATACATCTGAGCTACAAGAAGATTAAAAAGGGCATCTTAGACTTCTACCCTCACTTGAGAGATGAGGATGAACTCGATGACTATTACGGCAACAAGTATAAAAAAGAATCCGTTGTGCAGATATGCACCGGTGTACCCCGAAAGGCAACGATTGCCTCTGCACCCAGTCACTACAATCTCTTGATGGAGAGGTCGCAGGGCGCAATTATATACCCAAACCTTATCAAACCTTCAACTTTTCTACCTCTTCAGGGCGAGCTGGCCACTCAGCACGATTTGGATGATTCCAGATGTTCAGCTCAGAGCCCGCCGAACTGTAACTGCACCTCGACTACCAACGAGCCCTGCTCTCCGTGCTGCGACTCCCTGATTAACCCAAAGGAGGAGGCTGTGGACTTTGTGCATCTTCCTCCACACATTAAAGAGAATGGAGGCAGTGAAAGAGGGAGCTCAGACTCTCCAAAATGCCCACAGAAGGCAGTGGATGCTTCCTCCCTCCCCACGCTGCCAGTTAGCGCATCAAAGAGGCCGTGGAGGGCTCACGGCTCTTTCAAATGCTCCACCGTGTTGGAGGGGAAAAGCTCCGATACAGACTCATATGGGGGTGCAAAGGCCAGCAGTGGACATCCCCCCTCTAGAACACAGTCAAAATCAGATGCCAAACATCAAAGCCGGCCCTCCAGCCCAGAGTCACTGGATGACTCCAGCTCAGGATCCAGGCACAATCCCAGACCCCCTTCCTTCAACCGCAAAACATCAGTGGCAAGTAATGCAAGCAGCAGACGAGCGGCAGACCTGCAAATCTAAACCTCAAATGCAAAACTGTTTCCTCACAGCAATCCATGTTACAGTTGCATCTGTTTGACCCTCATATCTACATACATTAAGGACTTAACAGCACTTTAAGCTGACTTCTACCTGGTGAGAGTTTGTTCATATTTTTGTTCAGTCTGTTTAACAATTCAGTCTAAATAATGTGGCATGCTTTAAAACCCCCCATTGTAGTTCAACTAATGGAATTTACATTTATTATCGCTCATGGTGACATATTACAATAAGAAACTACAGAGGACTTTGTATGTTTCATATATATTTATATTTGTATTTATATTTTTAAGTGTTTTTTGGAATAAACCTGTTTTCTATTGTGACTAAATGCATGTATTGTTACCCAATTAGCATGAAAAAAGTATATATATTTAACCTTGATGGTCTAATACAAGATAAGGTAGGCCTGCAATGGACCAAATATAGATGAGATGTCTCAAGTGGTGTTTTTCATAGTAGTGGGACATAAACATTGTAAAAGAAATTCCAATACCATTTCACTATAAAGAGGAATATCAGTGCATACTGGCTACTGCACTTGCTCTTTAGGCTGTTGAACATTTTGTTTTCTCACTAGGGCTGGAACTAACGATTACTTTCATTGATGTTTAATCTGTCGATTATTTTCTTGATTAATCGATCAGTCTATAAAATGTCTGAAAATGGTGAAAAATGTTCATCAGTGTTTCCAAAAGCCCCAAGATGACGTCCTCAAATGTCTTGTTTTGTCCACAAATCAAAGATATTCAGTTTACTGTCATAGACGAGCAAAGAAATCAGAAAATATTCACAATTGTGAAACTGGAATCAGAGAATTTACTTTTTTTTTTTTTCCTTAAAAACGTACTCAAACTGATTAACTGATCATCAAAATAGTTAATGATTAATTATTAGTTGACAACTAATCGATTAATAGTAGCAGCTCTAATATTTACGTCTCATAATCGTGACATTTTGACAAGTCACATAGTTAGTACCCAAATGTAGCATGAAGTCATACTAAACAAAAAGAACATCTAGATATTTTTGGAGTAAAGATTATTTTGTCTGAAGTTTGCAGTTTCATTTCATCTCTATATGTTTTAGGGCATTAGCAAGGGGGTTAAGTCTACACTCATCCGTTTACTGAGCATATCAATAAGCAGCTAACATACATAGCAGCAGCACTGACCTCACCAACGAGAATACTGTTGGATTACTCTCCGGTTTGACTGTAAAATTATTAAATATGATTAAACCTGGTAGAAAAACAGATGTACTCTGGTCCCTAAAGTCTTCATTTGTATTATTATTATTATTATTATACCTGGTTTGTTTCCTAATGAGATTTTGCAGTGTAGAAAGTAATTCCTGTTATAATATTGACGTATTTGGCTGTATCTGACTACAGTATCCAAATCTTCTGATATTCCAATAAAAGGCCTGATTGATACATTGCTGTTTAGAAATGATTTTAATCAATCATACAACAAAAAAATACAAGACTCTGCTTTATTTTACTGGTGACTTCAACTGTTTACTTACACCAGATCTTTGGAAATAAAGTATATGTGTGTCTTAGTCACACTATCATGTAGATCTGGACATTGTATGTGTGTTTATAACTATGCCAGAAAAATAAAATTATTAGCAATTTCTCAATAAAACTAAGCTAAAGGCTGAGCAAACAAGAAACAAACTTATATACATACATGTACAGAATAAGTTAAATCCTAAGAAACATAGTAGAAAAGAACATTTACAAAAACATGTACCTAAAAATTCTCTGCCTTCACTGAATAGTGTTGTCGTGTCTTGAAAATGAAAGCAAAATAAACTAAATCTATATTAATTAAGCCCAAACTGCTGCTGTGGTCTAGTCAGCGGTGGCTCCATCTTCAGGTTCATAACGCTGCAGCTAAAAGAGACGGAGGAGAAAGTGCATCTACGTTAGGTGCTTCAAAACAGTGTTTGTGTCTGAAATGACACACACAACTTTTACTTACTTACCCTTGTTTTGAGGTCTTTGTTTTCCTCTTCCAGACGTGCACACCTCTGCGTCAAGTCAGCCACCTCCTGCTGCAGAGCATCAGTGTCTGGTGAAGTCTGACTGACAGCATTGAGAAGCTGCTTCACAAATCTCGGAAGGAGTTGGTTAAAGAATCTACAACGAACAGTGGCCTCCCTAATTAACTTCTGAACATTTCTCTTTATTATTATTTATGTTTGGAGTGGTGGGTGCGAGCATGAACTTCAGTCCGAGGCTCAACTCACTACCGACTGAACAAAGAGACAATTTCTGCATCCACCTAATGGTTCAGGTTGTGTGTATAGAAGGATACTCCAGAGCATTATTGGGCTTTTCAGGTTGTTCATACAAAGCGACCAGAACTGGAACAAAAGAAGAAGAGCTCAATAAAATTGCACAAGAATTGAGGCAACTACTGAGACGGCTGGGTATCAAACGTCAATACCGACCTGATACTGAAACACTGGTGGCAGCAAATGATTGGGTAGATTCTTGGTCTTGTTTACTTGTTCTTTGCTTAGATATTTCCTGAGTTAAATAATAATTCAGACTCTATGCAGAGTTATTGTACTGCTGCTTTATATTAAGACAAGTTTGGTATTTGTTTAGTTAGAAAAGATGGTTCTGTATAACAACAATTTTGTATTTCTTCAAGTGAGGTCTCAAAAAAGTATTGCTTTGTTGCCACTGGATGATAATTTGGTGTTTACTATTCACAGCAATTAAATAGGTTGCTATTCATTAGTATTTTCAGCCCAGTCCTGTCAGAAGAGGATCTATGTTGACTATGTGTCTCAAAGATAAGCAAGTTTCAGTTGTAACCTTGTCTTCAGCTCTTTGCTTTTCATTATAAAGTGAAGTTTGTGAACAGAACAGAAAATCTCTATAAATAAAAAGTGCCATACCACTGGTAAGACTGTCAACAACACCAGCTTTCTCCAAGTATCTCCGAAACTGTTCCCTTTTGGGGTCTGGAGCCTGTAGGAGGAGGAGAAAAATCATGCATTTTTATTACCAACGAAACTGTCAACTGTCCAGTCTAGCTAACAAGAATACACCATAGAAAAATAGATGTCAAAAAGCATGGTTAAAAATTACTTTACACTTGAACTACCATAGAAAATGTTATAGCTGTCTGTGGTGGTAAGCCACCCAGATCCTGACGCAGCTCGTCTTATGATCAACTTAAAAAAAACTAATATTATTTATGATAATGTTAGCAGTGATTTTCTTTGTTTCAGGTGAGATGGTCCACCTATGCTATAAAACAACTGCAGGAAAACTCGACTTCTACACTGTCTGAATCATATTTAAATTGTGATTGTTTGTGGAAATTTACTTAAATTACAACATAATTAGGAATATGCATCATGTGAGCAAATTATAATAAGTTTTAAAGCATAATTGAAAGACAATCACAAAATTAGCCTTATTGTACTTAAGTTGTGTAAATGCCTTAACAAATTTGCAATTAATTAAATTTACTACAACCAATAGACTAGGGGGTGTTAATCACAAGTTTCATCACGATACAATATTATATTGATTCTTTGTAAACAAAACAATATTTGCTGATATTACAAAGTCTGCCAAGATTACACCTTAGTTTCAATTCAATTCAGGTGAATCTGTGATATCATATATCATAATGCCTATATAACACAATCAGTTACATTTTTTACACTTGACTTTACACTTGATTTCTCATCAGTAGTTAATTAGCCTTTCAGAGTTAAGTTATAAACTGGTCAAATTATGACTTTTCAGCACTAAATGTTAGCCAAAATGCACTTTGCAGTTTGTTTATTATTGACATTATCTTAAATTAAGTTTATCCACAAACATGTTACCCAAGTCAAAACATGAGGTGTCAACAGGTGGACATGTGACTCACTGATTAACACATGGTAAATTAAGCTAGCTAGCCAATGTTAGCTTAGCTTAGCTTGCAGTTAGTAGACAACAGTTTAATATATATAATATTAAGGAGCATTTGGTGTAAAGATAAACACGGCAACAACAACACACTTACTCTATAATGGGCCATAATGACGTAGGCTATGAAGTTGCCTTTCTTCTGATAGATATTATGTTGCTTAATGCCGCAAACCTGTTTGCTAACGCAGATAACCGAAGTTAAGTTTCGTTTTTAAAACCTCCTCCAAGAAGCAACGGATGCTGCCTTCAGGTGCTCCTCGTAAAAATAAGAATCAACACAAGGATTGCCCAGCGCAAAAAAATCGTCATTGGTTTTATTTTTTGCTATTAGTGCTATCATGGCTATAATCCTGGATAGAAGACATGAATTTAAGTGTATTTTAAAATCACATGCTATCATGTAAATGAATACTTGCATAATATGGACTGGATTACTTCCGACATTTTAGAAAGACCTTGAACGTCTTCACTTAAGCGGATTTCTGCCGCCATCTTGTGGTGACGTTGCAGAACACCAGCGACTTTCTATTTGGTTTTTAACAACCTTCATCAATTTTTTCACTTATTTTACAGCAAATAAAAAATGTTTAAACGATGTGTTATTATTAGAAGGTCAGACTGCTTCAACCGGCTGTGTTTAAGAGCTTCTTTAATCGGGTGATAGGTCACAAAACATAAAACCTCCGGATGCTGCCTTCAGGTGCTCCTCGTAAAAATAAGGACAAACACAAAGATTGCCGAGCGCAAAAAATCGTCATTGGTTTTATTGTTTGCTATGAGTGCTATCGTGGCCTATACTCCTGTATAGAAGAAATAACGCTCTAACTCAAGTGTATCTTAAAATCACATGCTATCATGTAATGAAAACTATCCATACTAGTAGGCATACTTCTGACATTTTAGAAAGACTTTGAACGTCTCCATTTTAGTGGATATCTGCCGCCATCTCGTGGTGACACCGCAGAACACCACAGCGCTGCTCTCTTTTCTATTTAGTTCGTTTTTTAACAACCTTCATCAATTTCTTCACTTGTTTTACAGCAAATAAAAAATATATAAACGCTGTATTATCATTAGAAACTGAAACGGCTTCAAACAACTGTGTTTAACAGTGTGTATTTTGCTTCTTTAATCGGGTGATAGGTCACAAAACAGGTCTGAGTACTAGTCAGGTGACAGCGACAAAACCTCCAGTTGAGTGACATGCGGCTCCGACCAATCATGTGTCGTGTTTTAATTCAGACAGCCAATCAGAATGAAGGGGGCGGGAACAAACGGTGACTAGTTTTTTCAAGGGAGAGGAAATCCTGAGGAAATGTGTGGTGGGATCACGCTCCTCGGTGTTTCCAAGTGGCTTTATTGACAAACTATTTATCATTGTGTGGCGGTAGTTTAGTGTGTAGACTGATCGACAAAACACGGGCGTGGTGAGTTACAATAAGGAGGTGGGAGGTCCGTTGTTTAGGGTCAAAATGTCGATCCAGTACGAGGTGGAGCAGCTGGCTGACAGCTACGGAGTGGCGGACTCTTTCCCTAAAGACTTCGGCTATGGTGAAGAGGAGGAGGCCGACATCGAGGACAGCCCGTCGGCGTCCGACAGCAAGCCGAGGATCCTGCTCATGGGTCTGAGGAGAAGTGGCAAATCATCCATACAGAAGGTAAAGAAGACGTGTTATAAACTGGTAGACTAGCAGGCTTCACGTTATTCAACATAGCTAGCAAGTTAGGTAGGTTAGCATGTAGCAAGTTAGGTTAGCATGTCGTAAGTGATGCAGCATGTCCAGCTACATGAGAGAGAGAGAGAGAGATCTGATATTAAAACCTCCTCCATGCAGCTAATGACTAGTTATTATTCAGTGTTAGATCATGTTAGTGTAGCTGTAGCTGTGGATTATTAACTAGGTGAAGCTGGGTGCATCTCTTTACTGTTATTATGGACATACAAGCATGTGACTGGTTAACAAGTTTGTCCAACACACCTAATATATCTTAGTCCTGAAGGCAATGGGGCAGGTCTGAGGTCTGTGTGGCTCTCACATGACTTGCAACCCGACCACACCTTCCCAGTCTGCAAAGTCATAACACTTTAGTTTTTAAATCAGTCCACTAGTCATTGCACCTGCAGGAGAAGCTGGGTGCATCTCTTTACTGTTATATGGACATAAAAGCATGTGACATGTTTGGTTAACAAGTTGTCCAACACATCTAATATATCTTATCATATCCATTTCCTGTAACTGTCATTGCACCTGCAGTTTGGTCAACATGCTCTTTAACTATGTATTTAAATCATGGCTGGATTTAATGTGTAATATATGTGCCCTGTAGCCTCCCAAGTTTCCTAGTTACCATTCAGTGTTAGCTAATGTTAGTGTAGCTGTAGCAGTAAATTATTAACCAGGTGAAGCTGGGTGCATCTCTTTAAACTGTTATATGGACATGTGACTGTTTGGTTAACAAGTTGTCCAACACACCTAATATATCTCAGGACTGTGTGTTGCTCTCACATGACTTGCAACCCGACCACACCTTCCCAGTCTGCACAGTTATAACACTTTTTGTTTTAAAATCAGTGCACCAGTCATTGCACCTGTAACATGCTCTTTAACTATGTATTTAAAATCATGGCTGGTGGGTGCATCTCTTCACTGTTATTATGGACATAAAGTATGTGATATGTTTGGTTAACAAGTTGTCCAACATACCTAATATATCTTTAGTCCTCACCTAGCTGTGAGCTCAATGGGGCAGGTCTGAGGTCTCTTGTGTTGCTCTCACATGACTTGCAACCCGACCACACCTTCCCAGTCTGCAAAGTCATAACACTTTTTGTTTTAAAATCAATACACCAGTCATTGCACCTGGTCAACATGCTCTTTAACTATATGTCTAAATGGATTAATGTGTAATATATGTGCCCTGTAGCCTACAAGTTCCCATTAAAGACCAGAGCAACCAGAACTACCATAGAAAATGTTATAGCTGTCTGTGGTGGTAAGCCACCCAGATCCTGACGCAGCTCGTCTTATGATCGACTTACTCAACAATAATTACACTTTTCATAAGGCTTTCAGCACCTCTTTTTTTCCCCCTATAGCTGCACGGTCTAGCCTATTTCTTAAACTAATATGTTTTTATGATAATGTTAGCAAGTGATGTTCTTTGTTTCAGGTGAGATAGTCCACCTATGCTATAAAACAACTGCAGGAAAACATGACTTCTACACTGGAATCATATTTAAATTGTGATTTTTGTGGACATTTACTTAAACTACAACCTCATTATGAATATGCGTCATGTGAGCACAATATAAAGTAAAATAATAAAGCTTTTAAAGTAAGATTTTGACACAGGATACCTACAAGATCCACAAATTAGCCTTAGTTAATATTGTACTTTAATTGTGTAAATGCCTTAACAAATTTGCAATTAATCAAATAACTATCACAAGTTTCATCATATTATATTGATTCTTTGAAAACGAAACAATATTTGCTGATATTACAAAGTCTGCCACGATTACAATTTCGTTTCAATTCAGGGTCCTGTTATCGATATGACACAATGTCATATGCCTATTTAACACAATCAGTTACATTTACATGTATATCAACTCACAAAAAGCAACTAAAATATGATTTGAGAATTGTATAACTGGGCTCTGTAGGAAGGAGGTGCGCTTGGACGGAAATGGTGACACAGACGTACCATGGGAATTATTATTATTATTTAAGATGACTATATGTACAAATGTTTTCACTTTGCATCGATGATGTTGGATCATTGATCATTGAAACGATATATCGATCCAGATTGATGTATCGTTACACACCTAGAATACACAAACCTGGGGCTTGCGGGCCCCCTCGGAGTTGTTGCCTACTTTGCCTTTTCTTTTGCGTGATCCAGCTAACTCCTACAGCAAGGTTGTCTCAGTTCTTCAAGTCTACCGCTTTCAGACCCGCACTGTGGTTAAATAATAGATGAGATGCAGTTGTGGCGTCTATATTTTATTATTTATGTTAAAATCCAAGGGGGGAAGTAGAATCAGGCTGGATATAGCGTGACTTGCCAGGAGCCGATCCTAAACACTGCCTTGAAGAAAGAACAGTAAAGAGTGTCAGTTTTCTGTGCTGGACTGTGTACTGGTTTGCTATAATCCACACACCGTCAAGTCTCAGATTAATGTTCTCCGTGTAAGCCTCCAGTATGGGCTGAAAAACATGTGATTTGGCTTTTTGCTGGTTCATTGGCCTGTGACCTCAGTTGGCCCACACACCGATTCAGAATGCTAGTGCTGGTGAGAACACTCCCAGGTGCTCCACCATCACCCACTGCAACGTATTCTCTACCTGTAACTGTATTCAGTAGACCAAGACTCTGATCAACCTTTAACCACACTTCACTTTATAAAGCATGCACTCTTACAGTCAGCTGTTTGAAAGCATGCACAGCTGAAAAAAATGCTGAATGAGTGATGTGTTGCATCAGAGTGAGTCTGCAATGTTGTGCCCTTTTCCCTCTCGCTCTTGCATGTGACGTCCGAATGATGTCTTGAATCCTAGCATAAACTAGAATAAAATATCTCCCATGAAAACTACATTATTTTGATACAGGCAATTTATATTTTTATACCTGTAAGACCCTAAAAACACTTCTTCTAAAAGTCTGTATATAAAGTTATAATCTATATCTATCTGATGTTTTCTTACCATTTGTCATAATTGTATAGGTAAAACAGATTAAAGAATGTGTAACAGATAGTTCAATTCATTTAATGCACATGTTAAACAGTCATTTAACAAACATTAAAAGGAAGCAAAAGACAAAAGCGGACAAGAGGGTATACAAGAAGGTGCTGCACAATATGTTTGAAGAAGAAAAGTTCTGTTGCTCGCTCAGACCTTCAGGTTGTCTAGGCGGGCAAAGAAAAAGCCCCAAATGCTTGAGAATATTTACAATATTTATACAGTAGAGAAGAGGATTTCCAGTCCATTAAAATCTCTTGGCTGTGACCAAATCGAGCATCAGCTCGACCAAATACATTTTGACACAAATCTCACAGTGGCAAATTATGAAAAAAAAAAGATTAAAGTAATATGTAAAATTCCATAATCACCAAGAAAACTCATCTGCATTTACTCTCTCTTAAACATGAACACAACTCTGGTTTCAGGTGGTGTTCCACAAAATGTCTCCCAACGAGACCTTGTTCCTGGAGAGCACCAACAAGATCTACAAGGACGACATCTCCAGCAGCTCCTTTGTCAACTTCCAGATTTGGGACTTCCCGGGTCAGGTTGACTTCTTCGACCCCACCTTCGACTACGAGATGATCTTCAGAGGAACCGGGGCTCTGATATTCGTCATCGATGCTCAGGTGAAGAATAGAAAAAAGAAGTGGTTCATTTTTGAAGTGGTTATAAACACAGGAAGTGGAATGTGTTGTTTTCATAGAAACACTTTTGGTGGCGTTTTACCTGCTGTGAACATGAAAAAAAAACAGTATCATGTTTCAAATATGCTGACCAACTGGATATTTAATTTTACAAATACAAAATCTGACAATATTCTGACTCCCTTTCATGCATATTTTCTATTGTGTCATGGTGAAACTGCACACATAAAGAAAACAAAACTTTTTTTAGTGCTCACTCTTGATGTAATGTCAAGTTGAAGTCCTCGAGAATAAGCGATGGACAGCCAGAGTAGCCAGGATAAAAGACAATTACACGGCATGGCTTTTATGCGGGTGTTCTAAGTGCTTTCAAGAAGTAATCTCAGCTACGACGTTAGCCACAGCTGATCTGATTGCAGGGTTTATTTGTACTCGAGGAGGTGCATCAGATTCAATTAGTTTCAGCAGTCGGTCACACAGGGATATTATAGGAGACTTGTTTTTGTCTCGCTGTTTTGGAAGACAATGCAGCAGTTTATTTCCTCATACCTGGTGTACAGCTGATGAGAACATACACCTGCAACAGATGATTCATGCGTGTGATGATTTTCCTGTTCATTTGACTGACGGGAAATAGCTGTGACATAGCTGTAAATAGAATAGAAAATACTTTGCCTACTTTTTGTATACAAAAAGTAGAAATTTGCCTTTGGTTTGCATGTGCAAAAATCTACAATATATCACATCCAGACAGGACACATTCAAACATATTTACATAAAAACACAATACGCAGTAGAAGCTACATTAAAAAGGAGCACCAGGTACTTGATGGTGAGGACTGAATCGAGGTTAAATAAATATATAGTATAGTATATAAAGTATAGTCTTTAGCTGCACTAAAATATTTAAAATTGCCATTTTCAAGGTTCTGCCAGGCACAAGAGTCGCATGGAATTTTGAGTTTTCATTGTAAATTGAGGTATCAAAACATTAGAAGAAGCTTAATTGTGTTGTTCTGAAATGCTTTAACTCAGCTGATAGTATAGAAGAAATAAAGGTGATTAAATTAAATAGAATTAAATGGTGATTGTGTGCATTAATGTAGTCATAGAAGATGATTGGGATCTAAAATAAGGACATGAGATAATTGAAGTTTTTAACGCATTTATTGGCAATTTGATTCATGATTCACTCTGAAAAGATGTGTGTACTGAATATGTGTATTAATATGTTACTTTCTTCCTCTCAGGATGATTATGTGGAGGCCCTGGGCAGGCTCCACCTCACCGTGTCGCGGGCCTATCGAGTCAATCCAGAGATCAACTTCGAGGTGTTCATCCACAAAGTGGACGGCCTCTCAGACGATCACAAGATCGAAACCCAGAGAGACATCCATCAGAGAGCCAATGACGATCTGGCAGACGCCAGCTTAGAAAAGCTGCATCTCAGGTACGCGTCATTTAACATTTCATTATTTCACTTCTACATCTGAACAAGGCTGAAGAGGAAATGATTTCATCCCTGTTATCTGTGCAGTCACATGGTGGGTTAGAGAGTCATTTCAATTTATGGTGTGTCACACACACACACACACACACACACACACACACACACACACACACACACTAATACTCACTGACACACCTGTTATCTGTTCATGTTTATTGTTAGTTTCAATATCATTTCTCATTACTGCATGACCATAAAAGCCATGCAAATAGACCCTTCTCTTCCTCCTAGCAACACCAGACTCCCTCAATATAAAACTATTCTAACATTTAATAAAAAAATGTGGGATAGAACACCTGTAATAAATAATGGCTTAATTCATTATGAAAATACACCAAAGCATGATGGCACATTTGACAATAAGTGTCCTACCTGCATGTTACTATTCATTTTAAATTAGCGCCTTAAAAACACATACACACATGCACAAACCCACTGCAACAAAGAATTAGATCTATTGAACACTCTGTATCAGAGTTAAAGGGTTACTCTACAATATGAAACCGTGAATCAACACTGCGTCGATATCCTGTGAACATTATACATCTCCAGGATTTCAACTTTTCATGAACTAGAAAAATGGCCCTGTTTTTAGCTTTGTGATTTTTCATATAATCCAGTTGGGTTTTAATGAGTTAATTTTCTTTAAAGGAACAGTGTGTACCATTTGGGGGGGATCTACCTTAAGAAATGGAGTATAATATTCATAACTATGTTTACACTAGTATTTAATCACCTGAAACTCAGAATTGTTGTGTTTTCATTAGCTCAGAACGAGCCCTTCATATCTCTTCACGGAATCCGACATGTTGCTCCTCCATGTTTCTACAGTAGCCCAGAACGGACAAACCAAACTCTGGCTCTAGAGAGAGCCTTTTGCGTTTTTACGTTACCTGAAGGCCACCGTAGTTCTCCAACACGCTGAAACTGCGATAACGTGAGCCGCAGAGTGCTAAACCGTAGTACCACCAGCTGCCGTCTGACTTCATTGCTCCTAAAGTAGTGTTATTATGGTAAGGATGGCCTCTGAGCGAGGCATAAAAAACATTATGTCATGATCATCACCTTTATTTACTAGGAAGTCACATTGAGATTAAAACCTAAAAGGGATCTTCATACTTACAGACCGTGTTTTGTTAAAACGGTGCTGAAATTGTGTCGGATGTTTTATCTGCATGTTACAAAAAGGTGTGCCTGTGTATAACTTCTTTGTTACAATTTCCATAATGAGAAGTTCATTCTCTAATGTAGCTCATCTTATGATGTTTTGGGTATTGCGAAGTTAAATGCATTAATTCAGACTTTTTCCCAGCAATTCTCTGTATTAAAACAACTTTGTGCTGCCACAATGCATGCAGGTGTTAACAGACAGTCTCCCACTGCATCAAATTTGTTAATTTTGCAAGTGAAAATATGGCTGCCACAAACAGTTTTTTCCACCTGTGTTAAGCAGACACAGTTGTAGTTGTAGTTCAACATCATCATTATCAAGACATTTGAATTTAATCTTAAAGCAGGATTTTTATCAAGATGGTTCGAACATGATGTGAAACTTCCTTGAGCAGCAGAGTTCTGGTAAATGCCATACATATGATGACTTGTGTGCATCCGTGGTGACATGATTGTGATTAGATAGGGACATGCTTTAATATAGCTGAAACTCAAGAGCACATACTGTAACTGACATGCGTTTGAAGTTATGTGTGTGTGACGCCGTAGTTCAGTGCAGAAGCTTATTGGTTGGTTAGTTGTGTGATTTCAGTAGTGTTGATGTGCACTGCATACTCTAAGTGTTACTGTGAGATTCCTCTTTGACCTCCTAATGAAGAAACAATGACCCATGCTTCAGATATCAGAGCTCTTACGATTCAAGTCCCCAAGATCGGGCATATTTAAGATTTAGAAAGAATGTTAAAGTACACATGTATCGTTTGGGTCATATTCCTTGATGTCACTGTACGCTAGATCACGCCATCACTAAGGAAAATATTACTACGTCATATAACCGGAGGAAATAGCCCTTCAAAAGGCCTCAGTAGAGCTGAGATGACTACTTGGTTAACAGCTTAGTCAGTAGACAGAAAGTTATTTCATGACAGTAATGTTAAAAAGACAGGTTTATGTCAGTTTTCAAGTAACCCTTTCTCGAGGCTTTGCCTTTTGCCAGGCCGCAATGGTAAATAAGAATTTGTCCTTAATTGACTTTCCTGGTTAGATAAATAAATAAAAGTAAAATATTTTTGTTAAATGTGAGGATTTGTTTGCTTTTCACCATTTTACTCTGTAAATCTCTTTTGGCATATTTTTGATAGCCATTCATCACACCTCAAATCAAGCTTTCAATAAATGAATCCATAGTAGAGCTGAAACAATGACCGATTAGTTGAAAATTTGTTGGTAACAATTTTGATAATGGATGTAGTCGATCAAGTTTTTTCTTTTAATCAATCCAAAATGCCACAAATTCCTCGGTTCCAGCCTCTCAAATGTGATTTTGACAAGTTTTCTTCTTTTCTCTTGTTTGTAATTGTAAATTCAATATTTTAGGGTTTTGAATTGTTGGTCAGATAAGACCACAAGACAGCGAGACAATGTCAATTAGATTAGGTTAGAGTTTGATTTATTGCCATTTGCAAAAGTACAGGACAGTACAGGCACATTGGAAATCTTGTGTGTATCTCTCAGAGTCAGCTTTATGTAAAAAAGGCAAAGAAAGGCAGTCTTTTAAAAGCAGTTAAAAGAGCAGCATAAAAAAGATACAC
>CAKALG010002329.1:0-11403 GCA_916700815.1 Helicolenus hilgendorfi | reverse complement strand
CGGGTGTGTGAAGAGCGCAAAGGGACACAATGCCCAGCCTGGGGTTCTCACATCCCGCTCTGGGCCCTCACCCCAGGGGGAAGGACAATGGGTTAAAAAGGCATGAATGTCCTGCCTATCCAGGATATAATGTAGGTGGCTGCCACTGGGTCTGAATGGGCTGACAGAGCAGCGGAGGGAGAGGCACAAAGAGCCCGTAATAAAAGAGATTCCTCGGGTCAGTAAAGCATTGCATTCACTTTGGCCTCCACAGCTCACAGCCTCTCCTCTCACATTCACCTTTAGTCTAAACTGCAACAGCTATTGGATGTATTTAAAACAGCAAACATATCTGTGAAGTGCAAGTGTTGTTCTATTGTCTAGAAATAAATCTAAGCAACATTTAAATACCTTCCAACCCATTATTTAGCACTTTTTTTAAAATGTAGAAAAGAGAAAATGTACAAAAAAAAGCCAAATATTAATGTTATAATAAACATTTACTCAAGTACTGCACTTCAGTACAATTTGAGGTACTTCTACTTTACTTGAGTATTACCATTTCATGCTACACTACATTATTATAGAGGCAAATATTGTACTTTTTACTCCTCTACATTTATCTGAAAACACTAGTTAACTGTTTTATTAATACAAAATTTAAAAAAATCAACTAATAAATGATGATATATTATTATGCATTAAGATACCTTAATAAAAATATATATTTTTTTTTAAATAACTCCACCTTTACCAGCTGCAACATTAAAGTGATGAACACATTAATTCATCTATAATTATAATCCAGTGATATAATTAACATTATTATGATACGGGTCATTCTGCATAACGAGTACTTACTTTTTATGCCAATACTTTTGTAGTTTTACTTGAATAAAATTTTGAATGCATGCCTTTTACTCGTAACAGAGTATTTCTACACTGCGGTATTACTACTTTTACTTAAGTAAAACCCCTGAGTACTTCTTCCACCGCTGCCTATTATAAGCAGCAGCAGCAGTAGTAGAAGTTGTACTGGTACAAATTGTACATGGTATTTAAGAGGAAGTGTAAGGCATTCATTTTGAGCTTGTTTGAGTGCACTTAAGAAAAAAAGGATCCAGTTTAAAAGGAAAAGTGTCACTCCCACTAGAAGTAGGGGAAGGATTAGAGGAATTCCTCGGTATCAGGTGGCGTATGTTCGTGCAGAAGTGTGAGAAATCAACAGCTTGATTATTTCCTTTTCAAGTGTGTGAGCACAATGTGTCTAAGCTAAGTATAGCCAATATGCTCCGGTTAACTTAAAATACTATGCCAATAGTCAGAAAGTGCGTAGATTGATCTTTTATGCAAAAAAAAACACTTATCTAATACATGCAAGTGTCTCCATTGACTGCGTGGAGTGAACAATCATTAAAATGCGTAACCATTGTCCAATTCACTGGCTGGGACAATCAGATAATGCAAGGAGACAAGGGATGATGCCCACACAGACACATGCCTTTACTGCACCCCTTAATCTAATTAAAGCAAATAAACTTATACACAGATCTGCGCGGTGACAAAACGCTGCTGAGGAAGCTAATTTGCTTCCTTGTTGTGGCTCCAGAAACAGATAATACTGTTTTATTACACAAAGGTCACCAGGGAAATTAACTTCTGGGCCAGCAAATAAAAGAACAGGCCCAGCACTCAGAATAACAAGTACATACTGATTACATTCAATCATGGGAGTCCCAGTTGGATAGGACGCTGACCTTTCTGCCGGCTTGTCAGGGAATAAGATATGTAAACGCAGGATGGGCCACTTACACAGGACCGTCTCGGTGTTGCATTGTGGAGACAATCTAGCGAGGCAGCCACTACAAGGCCGATTGCGCGAGTTCTCCGTTTGAAAGAAGTTTAATTTTAACAGTTGAATAGAAATTCATGGTTTTTTTTTTCTTCACACTCGGAGAGCATTGAATTGGATTAAGAGCACACCGCTGAATTCACAATGACTGAACAAAAAAAGTTTCAGTGTCTTTGTCTCCTATTTTATACAAACCAAAGTCTCAGGGTATTATTAGTCACCCTCCATTAAACTGATAAGACAATTCAAGTGTTTCTCCTCAGATGAGATGATTTATATAAATAAATCGACAACCCAGCAATCATTCCATGATTATCCAACTTCATTTGTGGTATTATTTATTTCAGTTTCTCCTACAAACACCGAGCTGGATGTTTCTTTTATTGTACACTTTCATTTCATTTCGTCCCCCTCCTGCTGGTGCAGTTAGTCACTGTCTCCCTCTTTCTCCATGATTGATGTTTACAGGTCATAGCAATACTCTTAACTCATTAGTTAGAAAGGGAAAGATGGGAGCACTTGCTGGAGTGAGATATTGCCGAGGAACAGAGGGAGCTATTTCAATGGGGAGACAGAGAAACTTAGCGTCAGTGTGATAATAGCCCCTGAACTATTGCATGTTTCAATCAATGGAGACAGAAGTAAATAAAAACCAGAGGGGAAGATTCACCGGCATCGATCCCGGCTCAACACAGACCTTGCTGACAATCTATGGTCTGGGCCAGTAATGCTCCCAGTCATCCACAAAATCAATGAAACTCATCCTTTCAATAGCATCCAATTATTAGCACAAAGTAAAGGCAGCCGTCCACGATAAATCAGAAAACTTTATTGAAAAGCAACGAAGACAAGATAAATGCTAATTGGAATGTGAATAAGAGCAATACTAAAAACAATACTATTAAAACACGTCTGCTAGACGGTCAACTAGGATGTTTCCAACTTAGGATGCAAGTTGGAAACACTATGAAATAAATTAAAATGTACTTAAGTAAAGGTTTAAAAGTATACAACAACAAAAATATACCTAGAGCAGGGCTGACGATTATTTTCTCGATTAATCGATAAGTTGTTTGTTCAATAACGCGTCAGAAAATGGTCTTTCAGTGTTTCCCAAAGCCCAAGATGACGTCCTCAAATGTCTTGTTTTGTCCACAACTCAAAGGTATTCAGTTTACTGTCATAGAGGAGTAAAGAAACCAGGAAATATTCACATTTAAGAAGCTGGAATCAGAGAAGTTTGTCTTTTTGTTCTTTAAAAATGACTCAAACCGATCAATCGATTATCAAAAAGGTTGGTGAATAACTTAATAGTTGATAAATAATCTATTAATCGTCGCAGCTCTAACCAAAAGTACCAAAAGTAAAAGTGCTTGTGATGCAGAATGGCCCCTGTCAGTGTTATATTATTTGATCATCATCATTGATGGATTCATTTATAAGCAGCGTTTTCACTGCTTCATACTGTTGGGTACTTTAAACTGCAATAATGCGTCATATCTAATTAAGTCATCATACATTTTGTTTATGAAACCTCAATCTGAAAAGTAACTAACGAAAGCTTTTACAAGAATTTAGTAGACAAAAAACTATAATATTTCCCTCTGAAATGTAGTAAAGTTTGAAGTACTGCAAAATTATACTTAAGTACAGTACTTGAGTAAATGCACTTTCCACCACTGCCTAAACGACTAAAATCATATTTTATGTCTTATCTCTGGTGGTATATATGAATCAAACATAACGAGGGGTGAAAACCAGAGGGGCGTTAAGTGATATTTTGGGTTAAAATGAGTTTCATATATCAAATACAAGCTCTTGATGAGCTCTTTCTACTGCCAAAAGGGACACATGTGAGTCTAAACCAATCCAATCCAAAGCCTAAAACACCTCCCACTGAACACACTCAACTATTCGGGGCCAAAAGTTAAGTGCAAAAAGAAAAATAGATTTTTTCATAAATGTCAAAATATTGTTCATTTAGTACATTATCAAACACAACACTGATTATGAAGATTTAATATTATATATTTAATTTAATAAAGTCAGGACAAAGTAGGGTATATTTTTCTTTTGGCTCTCCTGTAAAGTTGGTCAAATGCCCCTCTGGTTCTCACCCCAACTGGAAAAATAAACCCGGGTTTAGGATTTATTTGTGCAGATTTTGAGATCTCCGAGACAAAGGAGGTCAATCGAATCTCATTTGTGGTGCTCATAGCAAAGAATATTCAAAATAAAATGAACAGTATCTTCTACCTTTTACCCCGGATAACGCAAAGAACACCCATTTTTCACCCGTAGTTTGAATATTCCCCTATTCAAGCTACTTCCATCTCTATTCAAACTGTGTGTTCTGTGGATTATCTGGAGTAAAGGGGCATCGTTTTAGGAAAAAGAGTTCCTGTAAAATATGTTAACCATATGATTTTAATGCAGAAAGGAAATCCCGTTCACCTCCATCATGTTGGAACAGCTGCCTGAATCTTACAGTTGATATCTCAAAACTTGGACGAATAAAATCTGCATGAGAAGACACTGCTAGTGGTGAGTGTTAAAACATGAAGTGATACTTTAATAATCCATCCCTGCATGTTGTGAAAATGCACGTCCACTACACGTGCGATCAAATAATCTGTTGGTTTTCTTTGTCATTTGTGCCGAGGGCTTACAAATGGAGATGAATATTGTAATAAATCTATACCACTAGTAATCACCACGACCAGCTGTACGTGAACCTCTCAGGACGGTCTGGGTTTTTTTTTTTTTCACACTTGCTCAGTGTGGTTTACATTAGGTGAGGGAGTATCCAATGTTCCCCTCTGCTGGCCCCCGAGTAATAACCATTAATTTCCCATCATAGTTTGTGTTAATTAAAAAAGCTACAGGTTTAATTGCCGTTAAATGTAATGATGTTAGATCTCATGTTCATGTGTTCGGCTCCACCCATCACCAGCTCGTTACTCAGATTTGCTGGATTTAATCAGATAGAGAAGGAAGACTTGTCTCTAATTATCTGCTCCGCTTCATCATTTAATCTCACTAAAACAGCTCCTCGCATGTGCTGCAGCCTCGACTTAGAATACGTCTTCGCCGAGATGAGCGTTGATGATGAAACGCTGACATAAAGCTTTTATTGTGTTTGCTCGGAACCACTGTTTATTTCTTGAATGTATTTGATAATCAGAGTGAGTGCGTAGTAGAAAAAGCAGCATTGAATTAGCTTAGCATACACAAAAATCAGCCAGACAGGACGGTATCATGTCGTGTGAGCTCAGTTGGATTTCTAAGAGATGAATTCACACCAACAGAACGGTACCCCCCCGTTGGTGTCAGCTCACTTCCAAATTTTTATGTCAGAGCATTTATGTAGTGAGCATGGCATCGCACCAATTGTCACTTGCTTCACAGTAAACAACATCATCATCAGGGTGTAAGAGCTAGCAGAAGTCAAGTTGCTGTAACACTTTTGGTAAATGAGCCACACAGCGTTTTGTGGCTTTGATGCTGACCCACACTCATAAAGTATTACAGGTATTAAAAAACAATTATCCGCCATTCTCCCAAAATGGCCTCTCCCAGTGCAACGCTCTGCATTGTAATTTAGTCGACGGAGTGCAAATCCAGCTGTTGTGCAACCGTACGCTAAACGGGACGGGTCCTGCAGCGAGTGTGGAGGAGGATCGTGGGTATTACTGCGCTAATTTATGAGCCTTTTCCAAATGTCATAAATCTGCTCTGCTCAACAGCACAGTACCTGCATGGGAACATGTGCTCACAAGATCAATCAACCCCTCTTCATCCAAACCACTTTTGGGTGATGTCACCGCTCATAGCAGAAAACTATTGTGTCAATAATGTGTTTCTCATTTGCTAAAATAGATCATATCTAAGTAAATAGACTTGCATTTATACATTGCTTTTCTAGTCTTCCGACCACTCAAAGCGCTTTACACTACTACATGTCAGCATTCACCCATTCACACACATTCTTACACTGATGGCAGAGGCTGCCATGCAAGGTGCCAACTTTTCCCATCAGGATCTAATCTAAATACTCATTCACACACCAATGGCACACTCATTCCGGAGCAATTTGGGCAATTTAGAGCAAGGTTCAAGGACCTGTGATCCGGGGGATCGAACCACCGACCTTCCATTTGGTGGACGACCTGCTCTACCCTCTGAGCGAGCGCCGCACTGTCCTCAACTTCCTAGTCGAATAATCGATTTGATCATTTAACCCATTTGTGCCTGCATTTGAAATGATTAATTTCCTTTGGTGGAAGTGTTCTCTGGGCTTGCCTAAAACACAAATGTGAAGATATTTGAAAATCCGTCATTCTTATCATACTACATCTTGTCTTTGGGATAGATTCCATTATACAGTAGTTCCATGTGCCCAAATACTAGATATAGTATGATAAGAAAATGACTGTATCTCAGAAACTACAAGGAGCACAATCAAGTATTTCAAGTATTTTAAGTATTCAAACTCATAACAAGTTGAATATGAAAGATATGCACATATATACAGAGTGGAGATGGAAAAACATTTAATAAACACAATGTTAGCATTTTTAAAAAATCCGGATTTCGAGTATTAATAAAAGTGTGATTTTTCATGTGATATAAAAATGTCAAAGTTGTATTGTTAGATATTTGCCCAAAGTATGCCCATACCAAATCTCAAGACTTTGAAGAACAAATATTGTGGCATTTTTTCCTTATCATACTAAATATAGTCTTTTGGTACAAACAGGTCAATCGACAGATCTGTGAAACTGAGTTTCTTCACGAAGAATCACATAAAAGCAACACTTTAAATCTGGTGTTTACCAGACATGTGCTCAAAAGCTTCTTGGAAACAAGTCATTCAGCATGAAAAAAGCATTAAAAACAACTAATCAACTAAAGACATGTTAGTCTCTGGTGTACCACTGTAATGTCTTGTTGTTAATGCTTATTTATTCATATATAGTTTTCTCAGGTAACGTGCAATATTTGACATGTTGTTCTACTGTGTCTTGCTGTACTACTGTAACGTCATGTTGGCTATGTACAGTATTGTTTTAAGCTGATTGCAGCTGCTGTGTGCAGCACTGTTGCCCAAGCACAATATCCCCTTGGGTCAATAAACTATATCTTATCTTATCTTAGTCGACTAAGACCAAAACAACCGCTTAATTGATATTCCATTAAGAGGGGGCATCCCTATTAATATCAGTAACAGTGACATTATAATACTTGCTTCAAAAGTCAAGTTCCTGTCTACATGAATGGATAAAGGATACATAAAAAGAGTCATCCAAAACTGGAGTAAAATGCATGTAAACGTGCATTTCTTGTAGTCACTGGGGCATACGACTAAACATGACAGTCCTGCAGTATTTGAGAAGCTGTCATAACAAGACGTCTAGATTTCCAGCCACCTCCAGCCCCCCTTCAAGAATCTCATATCAAGAGCTTCTTTCACTGCATTGTCGGCGGAGGAGCTGGTAGAGCACACTTGCATTGCAGTATGGAGGGGAAGAAAATCTGATTAAACAATTAGTGTCAATTAGCCCCGACCAAATCATTCTGCAAACAATTGGTCTCTAGTGCCCGGCTTAATTACAGACGACTTTCAGCTCCTTATCATGAGCCATGTCGCCCCGTGATTCATGTCCGACTCACGCCTGTCCCTCAAGCACCATCAATTATCCACCAGTAAACAAATCCACCAGGCAAAAAAACAAAACACAGCTCCAGGTCCCAGGCCTGATTAGCATACCTCTATGTATGCTCATCAGCTGCTGCATGTGCAAGTACAAGTGATCAAAGAGATGAACAGTATGCTGATAAAAGGATAAGAAGTGGTGATGATGATGATCAGGATAAAAAACAGTTTGGTTTTAGTTAAAATAACAACATTTTTTTTGGAAGAAAGTGCCCTTATTCTGTAAGAGTTCACCTCCAGGCTGATGCTTGATTGAATACTGGCACATTAAATTAAAATACATCACGCTATATGTTTATATTATGTCCCTCATACAACATAAGTGATTCTGCAGAGACATGCTACGCGGTTTACAGGAGGGATTTTGAAGTTTTGATCATGCTAAAACACAAAGGCGCACAGGCTCAATCACGTCTGAAAATGTGAGGTCAGAGTTCTTGATTTCAACACACACTCACACACACATACGCCGAACGTACACAATGCACAGACCGCGTGAAGGGGATGCGACAGCAGGCGCGATGACATGTTAAATTACCCCGGTGATGTATAGCTTAATGAACCCCTTGTGTTGATCACGCTCCACATTAATCAACAGCCATGAACAGATTCCCTTATTTTCTCAATGCTGCCTTGATAAACTGCAATTTCATTTAACCTTGGACAGCAACTTTAATAGCTTCCACAGGACAACTGTCAATACTTCCCTGGGTATACAGTGATTAAATTGCAAGGCGAGAAGTGTGTCCCTGCTTCCTCCTCACGCTCATCCTGCGTCTCCCTCTCTCTTCACCTCCCCACCACCTCCACCACCACCACCACCTCCACCTCCACCACCCTTCACTTCAAATCACAATTTGTTTCTTCACACTTCAACTTTCCCACTTCACACAGTCCGCACTTAAAAAACTAAAGTCAAAACAGGCATTTTTGGAATCGTACAATCACCGAAATAATCTGTGTGCTGTGTGTTGAGGTTTTGTTTTGACACAGAAATTGACTCACTTTTACATGATATTAATGTTTTTCCTCAGAAGAATAACCTGTTGAATCACGTTGTAAAAGCTGATGTCGTTTGCAGTTGTAACTTCCTGTCTGTGGTGCTGTTTTACTCTGTAGATGATGTTACAAAATGAACTGAATCTTCAAGAGCTGGTCTCACTGAATGTCTTTAAAGTGCTTCTAAAAGACTTGGAAGCAAGCACATCTGGCTGCAGATGTTTTGAATGCTGTTGAATGATACTTTAGGACTGTAATTTGCTCTTTGTCTGTGTTTTTAATTGTAATGTCTGTCTTATGTCTGCGACCGAGTAGCTCTGCTGCTGCCTATCTTAGCCAGGATCTCAATGAGTTTTTACTCCTGGTTAAATAAAAATAATAAAGCTTATAATCTCAATGGCTACTGCAACTATGTGCCCAAAACTTTCACATGATGAATACAATATATTCTAAATCATTATTTTGAAGATGTGAGATGAGCGGCCTCCCACGCTAATATTAACATCACATTTACTTCTGAATTTCGTTGCTGTCCGTGCAGCTCAACGGACGGGATAAAACAAGCCGGTGACAGGCGGTGACCTGAGCCCTGTCATAATGATTTTCTGTGATATCCTCCACCCTTGTCAATTTAGCATAAATTATCAACCATGAAAGGCCTGCTGGCTGATTAAAACCAATTGTCTGGGTAGAGAAGGACAAGGCAACCTCTTTATTATATGATAAACTAAGTTAATGGAAGAAGACAATCTCCCCTCTGGGAAATCGGACTGACTCTTAATTAAAGCATTGTGTTTTCTCTGCTGGATGGAAGGCCTTTTCTGTTATTCCAACATGCACTTGAGTGAAACTTTAAGGATAGTGTGATAAATAAACTGCAGCAACACGTCAGGAGTGGAAAGCAAATACACAGCTGTTCTTCCTGTGGGAATGACGATCACATATACTTGTGCAGCTTGCAAATGTAATCAACGCCAATCAGGTGACACTCACTGTCAAAAGCAAAATAATGCAACTGTGTGTTTTAACAGATTTGTTTATGAAAAACACACGCCTGACACTCGGTAATTACACTTGATCTCAGAACACATTATCACCTTTTGGAGAACATGTTTCATTATCACGTGTGTCTCACGTGTTAAAGCGGAGAATGAAATCAGTGCGTTTGTGTGCAGCTTCGAGGGAACAATGCAAGTTTGCCTTACTCTTGTGCTCCTCGGATGACATAACAGAAAAAGCAAACATTTTCTCTGTCCTGTGCCTCTCGTTGGCTTCCTCCACCCACACTTGAGAGGTGACAGGCGTACACCCGGACTTCCATTATTATCCAACACAGCAAGAATGCCTCCAGGAGGATAATTACTGAAACTTGAAGAGCCAGGGCTAATCCTAAGTACTTCACTTTGTATGACTGCCTCGCCCGCCTGTCTCTTAGACTGCCGCTCACGCTGACAAAGTGCAATGTTGGGCTCGGTGAAAGTCAATAAGAAGACCTCGTGGCCCACAGATATAGCAGTCAAGCCAAATGGCGGCAAAATACACTGTTATCTCTGTTTATCATAAACAGCCTGTGTTTGAAACACTCTATCACCACCGCCAGGCAAACAAGTGGCCTGGGAAATACCGATCTGAACATCCAACACAGCTATCCAACAAATAGCTGGATTAATTATTCAACTCATTTCATTTTGATAACTAGTAGACAGACTTTTGGTGAGAGGAGAGATAGATTGTGGTGGGCTTTATTAGGAAGGCAGTACCGGCAGCCGTATAACCTCAACTATAACGTCCTGGCCAGAGAATTTCCGGCGTGCTCTGACTGACAGGACGGATCATTAGCACCCTGTCTTGACATATTTGCTGCGACAAGACCCATCATACAGCACCCACTGCAAATCTGAGGATGTCCGTTATTTAACATGCAATTATCTTAATATAGGGAGGCAAATTGTGCCCGTCCAAATTACCATTTACATGGTTTCCATGTAAACCAACAACATGGCAACTGGTGAACAAAGAGTGGCAGGGGTTGTTAAATATAACAAGCGACTTTAAATTAAAGCTTTCAAGCAGCTTGAGGAGCCTGATGGTTCACTTTATGATTTTATTTAACGTGAATGTAATAAATACATTCTTTTTGACCGGCTTCTGATTTTGTTTTGGTTTCTTGCTCCCGACTTGAAAAAGCAGAATAAAGTTTTTTGGCGGCTCTCTCCATTCAT
Source organism: Helicolenus hilgendorfi (assembly GCA_916700815.1). Lineage (NCBI taxonomy): Eukaryota > Metazoa > Chordata > Actinopteri > Perciformes > Sebastidae > Helicolenus > Helicolenus hilgendorfi. The sequence continues at coordinate 635 of CAKALG010002329.1, read as the reverse complement.
CCCAGGAGGAACCAGATGCTCCCATCCTGCCAGACAAAGCCAGGAACAGCTGCCTGATCGATACCCGACAAAGGCTCAGAGGTTAGAGCAGTCAAAAGATTGTTAACTAGCCATTTTATTTGCCAGACATTTATATCATTGTTTATGGTTCAGTGCACCCCTTCAGTACAGGCCATGCTGCACACCTGTGCTTCGAACACTTTCAGGGCCTCATCACCCTCATTTCATGACCTCAAAGGGAGAAACGGCTCACCATCTCCACGTTGAGCTACTGACATATAGATAAAGGATATTATGTTTGTTTACTATTTTCCCTGCTTTTTTTTACATCATTAATATTCATGTCACCACATTTGTGCGTCATTGTCAGCAGCTCATTTGAAAGATAAAAGTGACCCTGAAAAACAGCTGACTGGCTTTCTCTATATGTGAAGGTTTTATAAGAAGCATCAATATGCTTTAGGGCTGAGTGCAATGTGCAGGTGTAGAGTGTGCATTGGTGGCAGTGGAGGATGGGGATTTGGCCTGTATTTGCACATTCCTGCATATGCATGTGTGTTTATGTTTGTGTGAATATCAGTGTCGGTGGTGTGTGTACCGTGCATCCCCAGGCCGGCAACACATGGCTTTGCTGC
>CAKALG010002283.1:5453-16164 GCA_916700815.1 Helicolenus hilgendorfi | reverse complement strand
CATGATATTTGCACACACACACACACACTCGCTCGATGCCTCGCGGTGACTCATTTCACACGCTGTCATCTTGGAACCGGCGCAGAAAGTTGCCCGGTCCTCTTTGCAACGTTTCGGTCATTAGCAGGCGCTCTTATCTCTGCGTGTGCGTGTGTGTGCGTTTGAAATTATTTAGGGCTTTGATGTCGCTCCCAAGACTCCCAAAATTAGCGTTGAAGTATGTGGGAAAGCACTTCAGGTTGTGAAATTACATCACCAGATATTAAATCGCTCTCTAAGAACATTTACAGCCAGTTTGGTGTGTGTGTGTGTGTGAGCATGTGCAGTATGCCTGTGTGTGCATCCATAAATCACCGAGTTTAAGTGTGTGTGTTGTGCGTGAGAGAACAAAGGAACAGATGATAAGTTGATCAATCTATTATATCTGGCCTCCTGCCACACTAGAAATATCCTCAGTTGCCTTCACACACTCCCATTTGGGTATGCGTGTGTGCTTTTATAGTGAGTGGAAACGCATGTTGAGACGTGTAGGAATATTTTCTGATCTCTAATGTTGGAAAATATGTGTTCTCTCTTTCTTAATCTCTTTCACTTCTCTTCCCTTTCTTTCCTCCAGACAAATCACACACTTTTAACCCGAGGCATCCTTTTCATTTCCTGCTCTCATTATCCTGCTCGTCACTTTCTCTTCAGTCTCTCGTCTCGGGCTTTTCTCTCCGTCCCCTCGCTCCTTTTCTTTTCTTGCTCATTCCTCTTCTCTTCTTCTATTTCTGTCATCCCGCGGTGAGTCAGCTCTCTCTTTCCCTCCCTTCCTCCCTCCCCACCTACCTTCCCTCCTCTCTCTGTCTTCGCCATCATCTCCGTGTTAGAAATCGAATTAAGTTACCTCCCAGTAATTTCGGGATGTGTGCGCACGGACACACACGCGCTCATGCACGCTAGGTCACGCCCCCGCTGAGGAATGCACATTTCATCTCCACCCTTCCTCCTCACTCATTCTTTCCTCCACACTTCCTCACTTATTCACCTCCTCCGTCACATTCAGCCCACTATCTTCACCTCTCTTCCGTCCGCCTCGGTCTTTATCTCTTCCTCTCCTTCTCCCTCCCTCTGCACAACACATTTTCTTACAACGTGTCACCATAGATTCAAAGCCAGAATAACAGACATTCCTAATATCATGTTTGTACTTGTTAGGCAGATCCGATGAATTACGTTATAATAATCCACAAAATTGTCGTACTTATAGATTTCTTGCTGTCTGTTGTGTATTTTGATAAAGATTAGGAAAAAAACAAAACATTTTAGCAATTCAAAATGTACCTTAAAGGGAGATATGTCAAATATTTAATACTCTTATCAACATGGGAGTGGACAAATATGCTGCATTATCCAAATGTATGTATATATTTATTATTGGAAATCAATTAACAACACAAAACAATGACAAATATTGCCCAGAGACCTTGAAGACTTGACTGTGACTTGCATGTCTGTAAAGGGGAGACTCGTAGGTACCCATAGAACCCATTTTCATTCACATATCTTGAGGTCAGAGGTCAAAAGACCCCTTTGAAAATGGCCATGCCAGTTTTTCCCCGACAAAATTTAGCGTAGGTTTGGAGCGTTATTTAGCCTCCTTCACGGCAAGCTACTATGACATGGTTTGTACCAATGGATTTCTTAGGTTTTTCTAGTTCCATATGATGCCCGTATCTTCAATCTAGCTTTAAAAATCGCAAGTTGCGTTAATGCATAAAGAAACTAAAAGATACCAAAGTGACAAGAGGGAAGAGGCTCCGATGTTAAGATGAAGTTCTTGCTCGCAGCTGTTTGAGAGAAAGTTTTTATTTTGTTTTACATAATTACTTCCTATCTGCAGAAAATTGGGAGAAAAAATGTAATTTCTCAGTTTGATTAGATTGGAGGCTTTTTGTTCCTTCCCCACTGAGCGTTAAATTATCATCCTCTCCCTCTATACTGCCATTTGCTTTCTCTTGTCTCGCTTCCCACATCCACTAATTTTCTCTTACCACAGCGTCTACTCATTGTCACCACACTCTCCATCTCTTCTCCTCTGTCTCATTTCACTCCCACTTTCGGACTCCCTCTCTATCACGACCCCCCTGTCCTTCTCTTCCCTCTCCTCCTCGCTCTCCATCTGGGCCTGTGGAGCAGCTTCACCACAGAACTCAATCCAGTAGAACAGACACACCCCGGTCTAATAAATCTATTGATGCCTGCTCTATTTAGCCCCGTCTCCTTTGTCACTTTTAGTGCGCCGCCTTGCTTTGGTTTCAGTTATGCGTGTGCGTGAGTGTGTTCACCCAATTCGTTCCGCCTCTTTGATCACAGCAGGTAAGTACAACGTTTCATGCTGAAAGACAGAGAAGCAGAGAAAAAAAGAAAAAGATGAAGGAATGTCTGGAATGCTAAAGGAAAGCTTTACTTTCTTTGTCCTCTTTTCTTCTCTGTTTCTTTCTTTCTTACACAAAAACACACACCTTTTGTCTCTTTTCTCTTTTCTGCTCTCCTTACAGTTTGCATTTAATAAATACACATGCTCAGGCACAAGGCAAGCAGCAGTTTGGCATTCATGATTGTAACCATGACATCCAGGGTTCTACTCAGCAGTGGTGGACTTGAATTCAGTAAAAGTAACAATACCACACAGTAAAGTACTCTGTTACAATGAATGAATGAATCATTTATCTGCGTGTCTGGTCATTTACATAACCCATCTCTCATGGGATTATTTAGACACTTTAACAAACAACAAATCAAACATTGCGGCACGTCAGCCCACCATCATCTGACAGCACAATACGCCAGCATCATCCAAACATAAACATCATCCAGACATAATTGTGAACTTGAACCTCCCACAAATGATGCACCAGGATATATCCCACAATGGAAATACAACAAATAAACAGCCACAGACATACAAACAGAGCTCCCCCAGAGCACAAGACGCACAAATCCAAACAAGTCTGAGGAATTTATCCATCGTTTGTTACTTTTCTCCTCCTATCCCATGCTTTAGAAAGATATTCACAAAATACAAAAAACATTATCAAAAAGATCCAGTCCCCATACCTATCAAATCTACATCAGGAACTTTTAAAAAAATATTATTTGTCATAAATCATGATATAAAGGACAAAATAAAATGAAATGAATTTCGTTCTCAATCTCATTTCGTTCACAATATTGACACAGTCTTTCGTCATCAGTTACACCTCTGTATCTGCCTGTTTCAATATGTAGTGGTAATATACCACATGTTAACTGTGCACAAAGTGACCTCTGACTTTTAGGCAAATTATATTTAACATTTTATTTTACAAGTAAAAGTCCTATGTTAAAAATTCTGCTTGAGTAAAAATACTAGAGTATTACCAGCAAATGTACTTAAAGTGGCAAAAGTAAAAGTCCTCAATATGCAAAATGACCAAATGACTAACTTCAAAGTCCTTATTTTATTTACTTTATTTTATATACATAAGATAATAAGTTATTATTGTGTGCTGCAAGATTTTAAAAAAAAAAGATACATTTTTGGGTGGACTTCAGGGTCTCTCCCAGGGATGTGGGCCTTTAATATATAACAATGCATCATATTTAATAAGAAATCAAAGTAACTAGTAACTACAGGTAAAATACATGTAGTGAAGTAAAAAGTACAATATGTCTCTCTGAGATGTAGTGAAATATAAAGTAGCATAAAATGGAAATACTCAAGTAAAGCACAAGTTCCTTAAAATTGTTTACTTTCCACCACTGCAACTCAGCATCAACGTTTCCATTCTGTTATCCTTAAAATAAATCCATGTAATTAAGATTTCCTCAATGCTGAAATGACACACTGCTAAAGCTGTGATTCATGTTTGAAATTTTAACAAGTAAGATGTAATACGACATGCACATTGAGCACCTTAATTACTGTGCTTTTCCTCCGTGAATTTAAGAATAGGTTTTTGAACAGACTGTTCTACATGGTTCGTCCCGGCACTGAATCATACCAGCTGAACAATAACCGCTCTGTCTGTCCATTTCTGGGGCTGCTAGATGCAATCTATCATCTACTGTACTCGAGGCGAGCCATTTGACGTCACAACCGGCATGTGTGTGTGACTGTGGGAGTGTGTGTGAGAGAGAGAGAGAGAGAGAGAGAGAGAGAGAGACAGAGAGAGAGAGAGAGATGGTGCATTCGTTTGAAAAAGAGGGTTGTGTGGTGACTAGGTTTTGTCAGCAGTCTCTGAGATGTTTCAAACTGTATATGGTTTGTTTATGTAGTGTGTGTCTGTATGTGTTAATTTGGACATATGCAAAATTGCTGTGTGTGTGTGTGAGATAGAGAGAGAGAGAGAGAAAGAGAGAGAGAGAGAGAGAGAGAGAGTGAGAATACTGTACCAGGAGGGAATCTGTGCCCTAGTGTTTGTTGGCAGGCTTATGTGTGTATGTGTGTCAGAACAATTGGGCTTTTTGTATACACAAGTGTGTGTGTCTGGAGGCGTAAATTGCACAGTTGCCTGCATGTTTATAATTGTGTTTTTGTATTTGTGTCTGAATGCACATAGAGACGGACACGTATGCGTGTTCCTGTGCATGTGTTATAGTATAGGACTGCTCTTGTCTGCGCCGCGTCTACCGCTTCTATTTTTATCAAGCGTGTATGTTTTTGTTTGCTTGCAACAATTTGTGCGTGTTTTATGGAAATGGAAGTGGCAGCGGTGTGATGTCAGAAGTTGTGCGTGTGTGTGTGTGTGTCGGAGAAAGTGCAGCAGCCAGTGGCTGTTACTTTTACTGCTGCACTATTTTCATTGTCTTAAATTATTTAGCCTAATACTCAAGGTGCTGGAGTAAAGGTAGTTCTAAAGAGGGAGAACACATGTCTCCACTTCTTCTATGATGATTCATGAATGTGAATGAGATTGTTTCAGTTTGTCGGCTCAGTTACGTCATATTATCCTATTTTTTGCACTTATTTATTTATTTTTATTATATATATATATAACATTGTTAAGAGATACTTCTACATTGTTAATACTAATGTTCATATTACATAAACATGAGAAGCACACATCAGACATCTCACTGCTCGTATCACCACTGAACCAATCTCTGGAACTGCAGCATTAACCAAACAATAAACAGGTGTAATAGGAATAAAAAATAAATACAATAAAATAAATGAAAGTAAGAAAAGGAAAAAAGAGATGACTAGAGTTCTGGCATCGCCCGTATTAATGGTGACCATCTTTCAACAAACTTAATCCTGCTGTGAAAGACATTTTTTACTATGCTGGGGGGTTATGTCTTCAACCGGGAAATTGTTATAATTTTTTTGCTATTAAAAGCAGGATTCTCAGTTAATTAATTAAAGCTCTATCCATCATATTATCAGGAAGTATACCCAATATGAAAAGTGCTGGATCTAAAGTAAAATTGTGGAGGACTTTTTGTTCATAGATTTCTTTAAAAATTGTCAAAATAATATATGTAGATTGGTGTATCTTCAGTCCAGAGCAGAGGTTGTGTTTCGTTTTTGGTAGAATTAAAGTGGCAAAAACTACTAACCGCTGAGACCTGTGGGCAAACGGTCTGGTGGTTTGCCCTTTGTGAGTGTGTGGGTGTGAGGAGGTCAACCCAAACAGGCAGGTACCCAAACAGTACCCGTTACACCTGGGCGACACTTTACCCTCAGAGAAGGAGAGATTGCCTTTCCTCTCTTCTCCTTCATTATTTGTCGTCCTCCCTTTTCTCCTTCTTTGCTCATAGCGACAAAGTTAGAGAGACAAAGAGAAGGAGACGCAGACTGGCACTCGAGCGTATTTTCCGCTCTATGAACATGACAGTAAATCAGGCCGTCGGGTTAATGTGTAAACGGATGGTGCCACCAGATCTCTTCCATGGAAATGCTGAAACCATCTGGGACCAGTTAAATAATCACAGCAAAAGACGTTTTATTCACTTGTAATAGACACTGAATAAAGAATTAACTGCAGTTCTAAAGGTTGCACTAAAACACATAACTGTAAATATACTGTAAATACACCTCGGGCCAGTTTGTGTGCTGACTGAGTAAAAAAAATTATAACCACCGCTCAGCACTTAATGTTATTACACCTGTATTTTCTTCCATTTCTAATACCATTACTCCAAGCTGGCGTTGAGCTCGTCCTCACGGATTCAGATTAGTTCGAATTCAATAAAAACGGACGGTGCCAAGTGTTTCCATTTACTGTACAGGGGAAAAAAAAAATGTTACCAGCTAGAGTTTCTGTGCCAGCTGGCTCTAAAAAACGCTTCGCCTGGCATTCCCCATACCAGCACGCACCGGAGAGAAAGAGAATGGATGACGAAGATGGATCGAGATGTGGAGATGTGTAAAACGCAGAGAGGAAGAAGGAGGAAATTAGGAAAGTGGATAAGAAGGATGGATCAAACTGGAAAGCGCGGGGACGAGTGCCAGCAGGAGGGAGGAAAGGAGGAGAGATGAATGGACGGCGTCTGCGAATTGAGCTGGAAAAAGGCAGATGAAATGGAGAGAAATGGAAAGACTGATGGGTGTTGATGTGACGGGAGAGAAGTGGGTGAAGAAGAGGAGGGTGGATGGAAAGATAGCAGAGATAATTTGACTGAAAGAGAGAAGTCAGGGATGACGAAAGGAGAGAGAGGAGGATAATGTAGGAAAATTGTCGGACATGTGAGTTTTTTGAGGAAATGACTGCTGGGTTTAGTTGTTGGAAATCTGGATGTAAATCTCCTGGATGGGAGTTCCAGATGAGGCAGAGGAAGGGGAGGGGAAGGATTTATGGAAACAGAGTCAAAGAGGATTCTGCAAACATTTTGTGCATTCCTCCGGAGTCACGCTTCTCAGCTGCAGATCTATGACTCTACAGTATCTGCTGTCTCTCCTCTGTTCTTTGTTTACATCAGTCAGCTGACCAGGTCATCAGACAGATACGTTAAGTCATCTTACCCAACATCTGATGATGGCCTCATTGCACGGGGGAACTGTGTGTGTTCACAATCACCATTATTAATATTTTTATATTTAATGTATTAATTCAAACTACTCCGAGGCTTTCCTTAAAACCTGTATAATCGTGCACACAAGATAATTAACTTGTTCGCACATGATAAAAATATCACCTTACGGGGATTTTAGGGGCTCTGTCGAATTCCTTTGCTCAGATTGCATAAAAAGTAGTGCTATGATGTTGGATGTTACAGGGACTGTGATAAATGCAAATGCAGATCCCACTGTTCTTTGTTTTAATCAGACGTTATGCATATGGTGGTGTTTTCTTATACTATGACAGTTTTCCTAAAATTAGATTTAAAGAATCGCGTTGCATACAGTATATCGCAATATATTGAATCGTAACCCTTGTATCATGATTCATCACCAGATTTTTGTCAATACACAGCACTATTTCTTACCCCGTCTGATTTTTTTTCAGCAATGCTGTGTATCCAGTTCTCAGCAGTTTCTTACCTTGAGTATAATGTCCTTATTGCTTATAAAAAATAATGACCAAAAACTACGAAATAAGACTCAAATTGTTATAAATCTTAATTTCCAGCTCCTATAAAGATGAAAGTTCACAGAATTTAGCCACTTGTTCACCTAACGTAAGGATGTTTTTGTGCCCACCAGAGAGAGAGAGAGACCCATCCTGTCTTTAGGAAGTTCACACACACACGCACACACACACACACACACACACACACACACACACACACACACACTAGTTTTAATAAAATAACCGAGGAAGAGGCAGCCTTTTTCGTTAACTGCTGGCTGTGGAGGGACTGAAGCTGGCAGATCTGAGTGTGAATGTGTTTGACTGTGAGAATATGATTCAGGAAACGACAGCATGCCGCCTCAGCAAAGTTTTTGAAAACTCTTTTTTTTTCAGCCTGTCTTTGATACATGATACAACGCTCTTTAAAATACAGTGACAATCATCTCTCGGCCTCCCTGCCTGCCTCGGCTTCCTCCTTCTGTTGCCTGCAGTCTGCACCGCTTTCCATCAACCTATGACTCATTATTCCTCCCTTGTGTGTTTGTGCGTGTGCTCATGTCAGCATACTGTATGTGTGTGTGTGTGTTCACATTCATGCACACGTGTGCAACACATACTGTCCCCTCGTTTTAGAGTTCAAACGTCCAAACTAAAAGACTAAAAAGGGTTTATTAATGGTGTCTAGCTCTGCATTTGTGTGTCGGGTGGGTTTTGTGTGTGTGTGTTTTTCACGCATGAATGCTCATCAGTAACAGATGGTCATCAAACCTGTGTGTTTGTTTAGTCAGGATGGAGAGATAGGTGAGAAAGAGGGATTCAGAGAAAGAGGGAATAAGGTAAATACAGGGAATGATAGCGGGGGGAGAAAATGGCAGATGGACAGAGGGAGGGAGAGAGATTAGAAAGGAGATTCATGGAGAGAGAGGGGAAGAAAAGAGGAGCCTTCTCCACTCAGGAATCTTATAAAACTTTAACCTTAATGCAGAGAGATGTGTTCCCTCTGTTTTTTTCCTGTACAACGTGTTCATTTTACAGTGGAAAGAAATAGAGAGACGAGAGAGATTTGAAACTGGAAGGAAAGAGAGGGGTTAGTTTTCCCTCTTTTCCTACAAGGCTGTGATTTTGTGAGTTTTCTCTCTCTCTTTCTCTCAGTCAGCATGTGTGTGTGGAGGCCTGTGGTAGCCATGTCTTTCCTTATAAGGAGTGGGTTTGGGAAGAGTTAGTGAGGAATGAACAGAATTACAGGGCAGTCACTCCCCCTTTTTCTACTTCTGTTTTTATTTCTACTCTGCCCCTCTAAAAAAACCCTCACAGGTACTGCATTTAGCATCAAAAATATGCTCAAATCATAACATAGCAAACTCAAACCCAACAGGCAACAACAGCTGTCAGTGTTCCAGTGTGCTGACTTGACTATGACTTGCCCCAAAACTGCATGTGATTATCATAAAGTGGGCATGTCTGTAAACGGGAGACTCGTGGGTACCCATAGAACCCATTTTCATTCACATATCTTGAGGTCAGAGGTCAAGGGACTCCTTTGAAAATGGCCTAGCAGTTTTTCCTCGGCAAAATTTAGCGTAAGTTTGGAGCGTTATGTAGTCTCTTTGCTGTTTTAGTTTTAGTTATTATTAGGAGCTGTCAAAGTTACCGTGATAATAACGCGTTAACGCAAATTTGTTTTAACACCATTAATTCCTTTAACGCATTAATGCAACTTGTGATTTTTAGGTTGTAGCAGGCTCAGTTTTAAAGCTAGAGTGAAGATACTGACATCATATTAATTTAGAAAACCTAAGGAATCTATTAGCGAAGGAGGATAAATAACGCTCCAAACTTACACTCAATTTTAGTGAGGAAAAACTAAAAAAACAAATTTGCTTTAACATGTTATTATCGTGTTACCTTTGACAGCCCTACCAGTATACCAGTCTATTTGTCTGACTATCTGGTTCAAAAAGCTTGACATCTGTAATGTGTTCATGTTAAATAAATGTGACAGATGCAATGCTTCTTCTCTTCTCTCTGCTAGCTCTTTTAAACCCACTACTGACCCTGATGTTGCATCTCAAAGTGACTGATTAGGGTCAACATTTCCCTCTCGCCTCCTCTCCCTTTCTCTCTTGACTATTTTTTTTTTTTTTATTCTCTTCCTCATCTAATCTCTTTCATCCGTACTTATTCTTGTCTCCTTTTGTTTTCACACACAATCTGATACTATTTTCCTCCGTCGGCTTGCTCTCTGTCTTTTGGAAAACAAGGGATTTTCTTCCATTCCCTTCCTCTTCTTTTTTTTATTTAATTTCCTCCTCTTCATTATGCTCTTCATCTGCCAGCTTTATCCTCCGAGTAAAGAAGAGAGAGAGAGAGAGAGAGAGAGAGAGAGAGAGAGAGAGAGTTAATCTGCCTGTTGTCTGATGCCTGAGTGGGCGAAACTGCTCACGGTCATTATAGCATGACCGCTGCCTCCGACATAATGTCTGCGTGTAGGCATTATTGTGTATTGTGTATATGTGTTTCTGTCACAGTGTGTGTTTATGAGGGTGGGGGTGGGGGGGGGGAGCGTGACTCACCCGGCGAGCGCAGAATAATCGAGGGATGAGACGGAGGAGTAATAACGGAGAGATGGTTAATATTGAACGACAGATGAGCAGTGGCCTGAGGGGGGGATGAAGAGCGGATGGAAACATTGTCACCATATTCACAAGCGGATTTTTGCTCTCTTCTCTTTAATTTTTATAATTATGTAGACTGCTGCTCATTAGACAAAAACATTCATTTGTTTTTCTATACATGTTTTTTTCCTTGCAGTCTAAATTCAGTCATGCTCTGTTGGTATGAATTCATGTTTTTTTGTTGGCAACAATTATTTTTCAGCTTCCAAAGATGCAATAACATATCCAGTATATTAAATTCAAACTATACTTTTCTACCTGTAAACCCTCTGTTTGCTGAATCCCATTTCAATCCTTCTAGTGAGGTGGATTTGGGTCTCGACCCGGTGTAGAAAAATGATAATCAGGTCATGTTGAGTCCCACATTTGCAACCTCTGTGCTACTGAAAACTGGAGCTCAATTCAACCTGCTTAAAAAGTTAAAGGAGTGGAAAAAGAGACTGCAGTACAGCCGATGGTGTTGTTTTATTGCAATCATATGGATCATTTGATTCCTCC
>CAKALG010002268.1:0-10097 GCA_916700815.1 Helicolenus hilgendorfi | reverse complement strand
GCGCAAAGTAAATGAGAGCCTGCAGCGGCTGCGCGACGGTCCGTGGACTCACAGTCACTTACAATCCAGTCGACTGGCTCCCGATTGACCACCCCTCTTTCATCTGCTACATGTGTGCAATGTGGTAATAGTGCACTATTTGATAATGAATTTGCACAACCTCAGATTTTCCTCAATATTTTTCGTTCTTCTCCTCTGTAGCCAGGCGGTCTCTGGGGTTTTTAAGTCAGTGTGAGTCCACTTGTTTGATGCCTTGTGGTTTCGTCAGCAGGGGGGTAGATTTTGTGGTGAAATAAACGGGTGAAAATTGGCGGAAGGACCTTTTAGCAGAGATTATCTGTCGTAGTGCTCAGAATTCATCGACGCAGAAGCCTCAATCAGCGGTCGGTTTGTTTTGCTTTGCCAGTTAAAGTCCTGTCTTTAAATGATTTCAACTGTACCCTGCCTTGCTCAGATAGCCATTGCATTTTTAATTTTCCCCCCACCTGTTTCATACACCGCTTCTGTCACCCCTCTGAAAAACAAAGAGTACAGGTTGTGATATTTGTGACCCATTATGTTTCAAGCTATTTAACTGTTATCATGATATAGAATCTTTCCCGAGTCAGATTTCACAGTATGAATTTACCAAAATACTTTTAAACAGCTGTTTTTATATTGTGTATACTGTATAATGTGCTCATTTTATCGGTTTGCTCAGACGTCAAACTCTCCGACCTCACCATTGGTTGTGGGACTCTGAGTGGCCTAGTAGACACTTGAAGGTAAATATAGTTTCTTAAAGCAATAAACACATTAACATAACTCTAGCATTGTAAGGTATTTTATTGGTCTCATTACATGTAGCTTCTTCACTTGCTGAATCCGGGCTGGATCAGGAATATATTTTGGCCTCTATAACTATTGTTTTTATTTTACAGCAGGACTATTTCACTCAAGAGAGACCAGTGATCAGGTCAGCCTTCTTCTCTCGGGTCACACCGAGCGGATTTGTGAAGGCTAATAAAGGAGTTTCAGTGTTAATGGTAGGGGTGATGATGGCGTAATCCAGGGACTTTAAGTGTCTACTCTCAAAGGTGCTCTCTGGTCCACATATACAATGGTTATTAGTGACTTACATGTCAGGCAAATTCGGTGTCAGAATTACAAGTAAACCCACTATGAGGCCAGAATACCCAGAGAGGGCTTACATAGTGATTTTAAATGGTATAAATTGGTGGTTTGAGCAGTACTTATAAAGTGATTTTAAGCTAAACGATGCAAACCTGCGATCTGATTTTTTAATTTTAGAAAAATGAGAACCACCCGAGAGCTCCTCCCCCTGCCTGTTACCGACGCATACAGCAGTACAACCATGGCTTTTTAATAGATATTATATTAGACATTTGATCAGATATTGTTGAGTATTAGGTATATAGAGTAGCGAGTCTCTATCTTGGGGTTTGTTGGTGAATTATTGAGTAGCAATGGATTGAAATTGTTATTTGCAATGTATTCAGTGGAACCTGTGTCTTGTAGAATGAGTCTCTTGTTTTTTAATAGCTATCAAGATTGTAAATCGGCGGGATCAATGTTTTTAAAATAATATTCGGATGGAGAGTATCTTTGATAGCTATTAAACTCCAGGAAGAAAGTCTTGAGATTTGCATGGGGCGGCAACCGTTTGTGTGAGAGCGTTATATTATTATTCGATTATGGTCACTGGTTTGATTCTTGGTGGTGAAACCGAAACATAGGAATTATATGCATCACCGTTCATTTTGTGGAGAGAAACAGATCAACATTACAGTATGTTTTTCCGACATGGATTTGCACAGGAGTGGATGAGGCCGGTGGTGTTTAACTTGTTACTTGTCCAGTGTCTGTCTTGCCTTTTTATTTTATTTTTTTGCTTGGACGCTCATTAAATGAACAGCTGCCATCATTACCAGCTCTGAGCCTGCACCAGACCCCCTCTACACCCCCCATTTCCAGCTGTGAGAAGGCCCAGTTCTGTCTCTCCCTTCCAAAGAGAAAACACAAAATGAAGTGTAAACCCGTAGCTCCACCAGAGACGACTGGGCCTCTCTGTGTTGTAACTAATAGTCATAAACACAGTGGCCCCCGAAAAGTAAAAAAAAAAAAAAAAAAATCAAGTTGGATGGAAATGTTTGCGAGGCATTACTGCTGTATCCACATAGCATGAGATTAGTCACGACACCAGTTTACCCAAAAACCACGTAGAACAAAATTAACAGGGCTCGTACTGTAGGCACATTTAACTGCTTGAATTCAGAGATGGCTGACAAATTCCTATACTCATTGAATGTACTGTATTACTGTTTTTAAAGATAGGATGAGCTAATCTAGTCACCTTTTGTTATCGGTCCTTGTTTAATTTGTCTAAGGTATTTTTTGTATACAAAAGTTTACATTTTTATGTATATTTTTCTTGTGTACAAATTATGTAATATGTGTACAAACACTGTATGTAATATCTGTATATAGTGTGAGAAATTTGATCTTTTGTTTTTGGATGTATAAATAAAACTTGCTGTGAGGTATTTGCTGACATAGATTGTGGTGTTGCTGACATATTGTGGCGTTTTTGTTTTCATGACAAGGTGAGGGGTTACACGCAATTTTCAGCTGAATTGGTGCCACATAGCAAAGGCACTGTATTTTATAAACAGCTGAACATCTAATTGTTAAATATAATTGAATATTAAAGTTGAAATTTAAATAACGAACATATAGCATTGAAATTAGAGCTGTCCATTAAAATATTTAATCATGATTAATCGCATGATTGTCTATAATTAAATTGTGATTAATCGCCAATTAATCACATTTATCTGGTAAAAATGTACCTTAAATGGAGATTTGTCAAGTATTTAATACTCAACATGGGAGTGGGCAAATATGCTGCTTTATGCAACTGTATATATATATTATTGGAAATCAATTAACACAAAACAATGACAATTATTGTCCAAAAACCCTCACAGGTACTGCATTTAGAATAAAAAAATATGCTCAAATTAAGAAATTAGTGGCGTTAAAATGATTTTGCGTTAACTTTGACAGCCTTAATTGAAATATTTTAATAATGTATGTGGTCTAAATTCCCCTTTTAAAAAGTTCCATTAAGGTAAGTTTTGCCATTTCCAAAACCTGATTTTAAGACAAAATGTCACCACAAAGTCCATTTAGTGGCTGTTTTAGAGCTTTCGATCGTATCACATAGTCTTTCTTCGCAGATGGATTTAATTTATGTTCACAAATTAAGATTGAAAATTGTGTCCAATAATCAAAAAACTATATTCAAGTAGCTCAAATTCAACAGGTCATATTTGGGTCACATCAAGCAGTCATCAAAAGGTCCATTTAATAGCGGTTCTACAGCTTTTGTTCAGATCACATGGTATTCATCAGCAGCTGGAAACAGTCACGGAATATTTAACAATTATGTCTTAAGTTAATGTTAAAATTCGTAGTTTCACGGCCTTTCTTTGGTAACATATATTTCATATACAACTCAAATAATACACTTTTTACTGTTCACATCTAATATACAGGGTGCAGTTACCCAACGTCGAAATAATTTTGAATTCAGCACCTTTAAGAACCTATTATCAGCCAAATGCTGGTAAAATATGCAAGTGGTTGCTAGATTTGCTTCACTCACCAACCAAAAAAAACAATGGTAATCTATTGAGTGGCTGATAGATTTTCGAATCCACCAGCCACAGCTGCAGGTGGACAAAAAAGTTAAATTCCAAAACTAGTTACTGTGCACAAGTGAATGTAAATCACGACCGTAATACAGTAGCACAACATGTAAGAAGAGTGATATTTTCTAGAGGCACCATGGGTTGATTGATGAACTTAAAACTGCTCTTAATAACAGGAAATCTAAAACGCCGTCGCAGGCAAGCAAATTCAAAATAAGGTCATGTTAAGACGTATGACTCGGTCAAACAACGGCAAAACTATTCATCAAATTTGTACTGGATTTTTATTTTTTCCTTAATCATATGACAACTTCCAATAAATCCAACAGCACTGTCCTGAATTAGCAAACATGTATACTGGACTATAAACTGTCAGCAAAGTCACACAAAATGAAACGTACATTTCAAGTGATTGCTATCCAGTGTTTACTGAAACTTTAACACATCACAGAACCAAACTGTACTCCCTCTATGACATAATACTGCTCTCTTGGGTTATAAAAATAGTTTAATAGAATATATGCCTACTTGTGCTAAGAAATGACTCCTGGCGATCACACTGCTTTATTGCCATACAACACACAAAAGGGGGGAAAATGAAAATAAAACTGGGGGAATTGCGACATAACATTGTAGCCTTTTAAAGTACCATTTAAAAAAACAAAAAAGAAAGAAATCTGCAAAGTGCAACACAAAAAGATAAAGAGTCATCATAGACCACGTCAAAGGTGCAAATTGTATTGACTTTGTCTCAGTTTGGGATGGAGGGCTTACATGGCACATTTCACATTAAAAGTTTGAATGGAGAGCGGACTCATTTTTCATAGCGGAGCAGAAAACACAAAACAAGAGTGAAAATGGAAACCATTGAGTCTGGCACCTTTTCTTGATTTGGTTAACCAATTTTTAAGTTGAACAATATATGTGACCTTTTCTCAATAAAGTGTGTATTCCGCCAATTAGCAAGCAGAAAAGAAAGAAAATCGTCTTTGGAGAAAAAATGGGGAAGAAATGATCTGTTTAAATTATAAAATTAAAGAGTTTAAACTAATTTGACATTATGGGAAATACGCTCATTCGCTCTCTGGCGGAGAGTTACATAAGAGGATGGATACCGCTCTCTCGTGGTTGTGTCTAGAAGGTAACCCGCAAAAAAGGTTAGGTGGATTTTGTTACCTCTGGACAGAGCCGATCGATCTTCTAATTTAACTCTCTCCTAAAAAGCGAATAATCGTATTTCCCAAATGTTGCACTGTCGCTTTAAAAGGACCCGTGTGTAGGATTTTGTGGCATCTAGCGGTGAGGTTGCAGATTGCAACCAATTGAATATCCCTCCACTCACCCCTCTCTTTCCAAGCGTGTCGGAGAACAATGGTTCTGGGCTACTGTAGAAACATGGCGGAGCAAAGTGGCGGACCCTATGTATATATGAAGGACTCATTCTAAGCTAACGAAAATCCGATTCTTACTTTCAGGTGATTATACACTAATGAAAACATAGTTATGAATATTCCGTTTCTGCTCATAGATCCCCGGAAATCCTACACACTGTCGCTTTAACTTGCCCCGTTTACTGTGTACCGTGTATTGCCCGTGGCAAAAAGAATATATCATCTGACTCCATAATACAAATATGAAATTCCCTCTGAGTAGAAGAAAAAATAGTCCATTTGTTCATGCATGCATCATACTGGCAAGGAATGACATACATATTTTTGATCTTTTAAAAGTATTGCTGCATATGCATTTTAATGCCAGAGGGGGGAGGAATATAAAGAAGAAGAAATCACAAGAAAAGCATTGGATCTAACATTTTAAAGCTGATACTATTCATCCCATTCATCACAAATACTCTAAGGCTGATTCAACTCTGTTCAGGACTCGACATTCCTCCAGTCCCGCAGCAGTGTGCTACAACGCATACTGCTCAGGCCAACCAATAGGATTTATACTGGTATACTATCATGCGCATTCCTTTTAAACTACAGTCAGAAGTAGTAGCAGTGCCGCTGGTCTCTGAAAACACCTTAATATGTACATCTGAGAGCAGTGTCGTCTACTATGTGAGAAGTCTTTGTCTATATGCATTTACTGTACAACTGAAAAACCTCTCACAAGTCCAAAATGGAAAGATAAAGCCAGGCAAATATAACACTGCATGACCAACTCCAGAGTCCAAGCTGTGAGACTTCAGGTGGACTTGTTTTGTCCCAGATAGCATAACCTGCAAAATACTGTAAGTCTCGTGCTACTGTTTTATGGCTACTTTGTTTATAGTCAAAAAGGCATTTATACTTGAAGTGCAATTAAAGCTGTAGGTACGCTGAGGAGATAGATAGTACCACTGCAGCTCCTAGGAAGACTAACAGAGTCTGCTGATTTATAAACTAGATGATGGCACTGCCCTGTTAATGGAATGAATGGACGAAACCTCAGTTTATCTAACCAGTCAAAAACACACAGCAAAAAAAAAAAAAAAAAAAAGAAGGGATGAGGCAAAGTCCAACAAACCAACACAACTCGAGGCCTTGTGGAATCGAGGCTGGCAACAGAGCGTCCAGTGTTTTAAACTGGTGGGGGCTTCATCGATCCCGCCTGTTGGTTTTTTTTTTACATTCTCCATTACAGCCACAGCATCAAGTGTGAAACCAAAAAAGTTAATAAGAAATATATAATAAATCAATAGTAAAACATGATAGAGGGCAGCCATTTTTCATTAAAAAGTTTTACAACTGGAGAAATCAAAGACCGATATACAAAAGAACAAGTAGAAAGGCAAGGCAATCTCATGTATGGCCATTTTAGTCTCTCAAAATATTTACCTCACAACCATTATCTACAGTTTGCATTTGGCCATTTGTACACAGTGGTTCCATTAGAAACGCTCCATTATTTTTTCATGAATCTGTAGAAATTAGCTTATTTACAAGTCTGTACAACCACCCTGTAGAGCTCTCTCCGTCTCCCAGAGGACCCAATCCACTTAAAGCAGGATACCTGAGTTTTCTATAGAACGCTTCAACCCACTCGTCACTCTTCACCGCACGTTTCACAGGATATCTCGCACAGCCACGCACACATGCACACGATTAATTAAGCAAGGTACTTTCTCCAAAAAGGATGCAAACCTTTGTGAAAAAAAAAGCCACAAACTCGTCAAAACCAATAACTCAAGAGTCCTTTGCAGAAAGATAGCGGACTCCACCATTAAAATAAAAAAAACAGTTGTGAAGGAGGTATTGAGAAGGGACATCTTACAGCAGGTGGCAGTCATGGAGGCAGCTGAGTGGCTGGCCACTGACTGTCCTGAATAGGACCCTCTGGTGGTGTGCTAGCGTATAAACAGACATTAAGTAGGCCAGGATTTGCTTCAGGCAAATGAGTGATGGAGACCTTCCTGGGAGACTTCATCCCGGCTGTGGAGGTCAGAGGAAAAGATCTGACTGCTGCCACCAGGGTGGAAAATTAGAGCAGAGCTGGATGTAGCTCCTCTCAATGACTGGCAGCTGCCTGTGGCACAGAAAATCTGACAAACATCAGAGAAAAGGTTAATATTTACTGACTGAACGGAACAGGCCTCGGGTTAAAACAAGACTAAAGGTCTGGACAGTGACTGTAACGTTCATCGCAAACCAACAAACAGCTGGATGGATGAAAAACAAGACTCTTATTCCTATATTTCATTGTGGGCCAGACAAAATCAGTTTGATAGCATTTCTATTGGAGTGTCCTAACAGCAATAATAAATAAACAGCAGCATGCCAGTTGGAGATGTGCAACCATGGTAACCCATGCCAACTTCATGTGAGCAAAACAACGGTTTATGAGAATCAAAGTCTGAATGAATTTAAAATATATATTACGCCTTGTGGAATCTTTTACTCACAGTTAAATTGAAGCGTTATTGATGTTACAGAGCTGCCCGCCAACGTACGCTATGAACGTTGTCGTCACTACCGCAGTGCACCGTGGGATGTTTATGCCGCCATAGTGTCCAGCGTTTGCATACTGTAATATTACACCGAAAATAGTATGCTATTCTCGTACTACTGGTTTCATAATAAGGTTTCGGACATACTAAATAATCTCACGTACTGTTTTAGCATACTAAATTGCATGTTAGCATGGATATTTCAGACACAACATGTATCATTTGTAGTGTGTGCACTAAGAGACTGTGAGAGAAAACAGAACTCGAGTTTTCAATGTAAATAAATAACTACATATTTTCATTCTGTTAATGTCACATCTAAGGAAGGCTGTGTTAAGTTGTGTTAAATTGCCTTGTCTGTATTGTTTTTACAAAATGTAACATTTGGGCAACCAAAAAATATAGTTTGGCAACCAAACTTAGGGTCTTGGTGGGACTAGTGATTAAAAATATTAGCGTCTATCCCTGGGACCGATGGAGCATCCCAAGATGCCCTTAATGACCCCACTAAATAGGCTCACATACATACATCACATTTAGGAAGTAAATAAGCACTTCCATTGGACTTTTACATGAAAAAAAATGTCTAAGAAGAATATAATGAGATGTGATATTATGAACCCCGATTACCTCTGAAGTCTCTGCACTAGTTCAGCTACCAGGGAGTCACAGATCCCTGGGTGTGTTTCTTCTGCCAGGAAAATGGCCTCCCGCAGCTTCTCTGCAGCCTCCGGCTTGCCATTACGTGTCTCGCCCTTTTCTTTCAACTGCAAAAAATGACATCTTTCAGTTAACAATAGAATGTGAACTTCTAAGTATTCTAATTGTAGATTAATCTCTGACAAAATAAATGCATCTGAACATACAGTAGATTTCCTTCTGTGTGATCCGCATTGATGACTTGATTGATTACAACAGTTTAAATCATGCATTCAGTGATGATTGTTTTAACTTGGGGTAACTTGTTAGTGCCATTACCTCAGTAAACAATGGAGAAAAGATTGTTGATAAGCTTTGTGACAAAGGCCTCTTTGGACTCTCCTGCACCTGGAAAAAAGGATGATTTTAATGTTAAACGGGGAAATCTGACAGACATGTGACACAGGGAAGACTTGGCCTTCCGAACAAGATGTGCTCAATTACTAATTTATTACTTTTTCCCTCTACAACGGCGTACGGTCTCACCTGTTGTCTTTCGAGCTCAGCAGGCTGTGCTGCCCCGTTCTGAAACTTCTTGAGCTCCTTCTCCCTGATGGTGTTCCAGATCCAGTCATCATTTCCGGCGTCGTCTCCTCCAGAAGCCTGGCCATTTGGCTCCCTACAGGGACACAGGATTTTAGGGTCATCATTAGTGTACTCAGAGCTGCTAGATTTTGCTTCAGAGTGTATATCTGCCATGTCTTGCCCCCCCCCCTGAACTGGCTGGTGATGGTGCAGACAACTTACTCATCAGAGTCATCAGAGCTGGATTGTTCCCGAGACTGCTCGGATTTCCACCTCTTGTATCTGTCAATCAGCTCGGTCAGATAGGACGTCTTTTTGGAATGCCTTACAATATACTTATGTTTCAACAGCTCCTTAGCGGTTGGCCTCTAAGGAAAATACAGAAAACAAACAAACAATATTGAAAGAATACTGTGCAGTGTTACTTGTAACAGTATGAACAAGAGTCCTTTAAACTTACAAAGCTAGGCTCCTTATTTAAACAGGCTTCAACAAATTCTTTAAGTGGTTTACTGTAGTTTCCTTCCAGTGTTGGTGCATTGTTCTTTGGGATGAGGAATAAGACCTTCATAGGATGAAGCTCAGAGTGCGGCGGCTCTCCTTTTGCCAGTTCTATCGCCGTTATCCCTAATGACCAGATGTCTGCCTACAAAACAAAGACATTGACACAGAAAAGATCATTTTAATAAAGCAGCAGAGTCTCACACATTCGTCCACAAATACACACCGTAGACTGTGTATAAAGATGGACGACATGACAGCTCGCCAAAAGTGAAGCCAAAAGATCTTGATCGCCCCCTGGTGGTTGGCTGCAGTATGGGTCATAAAGCCTGCTTCGTCCATGTTAGTGGATGGGACATGGGCCAAACTAAAAAGTCAAAGTAGACGTCAAATACATTTTTCCAAAAGATGGTTTCTGTCATTTTAGGTAGTACTTATCACGCTGATGTATGTTCAAATGTTAATTTTTCTAATAAATTTGGTTTTAATGAGGTATTTGATGCTATAAAAAGGGGGTGAGACGTCATGATTGACAGCTGCTCTGAGTGAAGTAGTCACGTAGTCGGAGGCTCGGGAAATGGACGAGAGAGGAGATGTGAGTTTAACTTTCCAGTCACGAGTCTGTGTAATAGAACATGTGTCAATTTGATCATAAATGTAGTTATAGAGATATAATGGTTACTTGTTGTGTCGTTTTAGCCAAACAGCTACTGTGGTGCTAACGTAGC
>CAKALG010002243.1:0-17807 GCA_916700815.1 Helicolenus hilgendorfi | reverse complement strand
CGAGTTGAATCCCCCGAATTCTCTCGAGGAAGAACTCTCTCATATCTGACACCGGCACCCGGTCGGAGATGATACCGTTTCTCTTCCTGCTTCAGCTTCAATGGTTATTCCACCACAAATGTATGTCAAGTCTGAAGTTGTAAATGTTTAAATGTTGTTTTTGAATGGACTTTGGTTTGAATGCTCTAGAGCTGCTCCAGAGCTCCTTTTTGGACAGTGAGACAAACTGAAGTCAAACTGTCCATCAAACTGGAATAGCTTATACAAATGCAAAAAGTAAAAGTTTCATGTTGAAGGAGGATACACACCAGCCAAAATGGATTTTTTTCTGTGAAACATCACTAAGTTAATAAGAAGGATAGTATTTTGAAAGTCATTAGTTAAAAAAATGTATTAGCCGTTGTTGTTCTACATTCACACAATGATCAATTACACTGATATCATAAAATGCTTAAGTGAAGAAAATTGTCTCTTTCAAGTGTCTTGTCAGCATTTCAGCTGCACAGGCGTTCCAAATTCAATATTGCTCCAATTTCATCCTAGAAGTAACTCCCTGAATAGCTGGTGGAACAGCTTATCTGTCACAACAGAGCTACCTTGAGTAACCCTCTCTCTCTCTCTTTGCTTTCCCATTCTCTGTCTCTCGCTCTACAGACACATTTTCACTCACGTATACAGCTGCAAAAACACACACCCGTACGTGCATGCACACCCATTATTAATCTAATTTGAAGCTGACATCGAGACTTTAAAGAGATTGTAGTTGCTCCCCAAGCTGAGGACTAGGTTCATCCTGTGGAGATATTTTAATGAGGGAACACAGATCCACATAAGCTACTAAGCAGGAGGGCGTTAGACATTACCTCAGTTCATCCCTCATGTTTCCTCTCACTTCTCAACCCATGTATCTCCCTTTCTCTCCCTCAGTCTTTGTCAAAGCTAATTTGCTGCTGCATAAGAATTGGTTGTTATTTTTGCTTTGCTTTGCCATTCATTCCCCTTATTACTCTTCCTCTCTATCCTCAATCTGTATTTCATTTTTTTTTATCTCTTCAGAGCTGCAGCAGTGCTGGACAGAGATTATAGGCTTCTCTTCAGTCCCAATAATCTGTAAAGACATATCACCTGATGAAAGTGATGATGGGGCAATATTGTAGACGTTTACCCTGGGAAAATTTAAACTGTAGCATATGCTCTTGTTTGAATTGGAAGGTGTGTGCTCTTGTGAATGGCCACTGTCCAATCCTATGTTTGCAACCATAACTAGGCGCAGGAGGACTGACAAGCTTTCAGTGGTGTGTATAGAAAACTGCAAGTCCGGCAGCAGATATCCTCAAAGCTTAGAGGAGAGTGTCATGTTTTTCGATTTTCTGAGGAGTGATGTCAGATATGGATTGAACAGTGTGGAAGACCTCCCTCACAGCTGAATCCATCGAATATCAACAAAAACTTTGTTTGCTCCAGGTTAAGATGCTAATAACGTTAGCTAGCTTACCATGTTAGCAAACAAAGATGGTTGAATATTAATTATTATCAATTTAGGAGATCCACTGTACGAATCAAGCCCACGATGTGCAAGCAATATCCTGGTGCGCTTTAAACAAAGAATTTAATGAAAGCTATAGGGAGTCATATCTAAACGTTAACTTAGTTTAAAACAAAACAATATATTGACTTACCCTAATGGGCAGGGGCATTGTTGTTCCACTATATGTCCTTCGCATGAGTTGTCAAGATGTGGTGTCTGACGCTTGCATTTCCCTTGACTTTAATGGCCTCTTCATTCACAATATTCTGCCAACAAATTATATTGTATGTAACTCTCAAATGCATATTGTAGTCCTATCTGTCTACGTCTCTGATATTTCAAAATTATTGTTCCAGAAATCTGCTGTTATTCCCTTTGGAATATCTCTCACTGATATAAATGAGTTGAAAACAACATATTGACTTGCCGGGTGCAAAAGCTTGACAGGCCTAGCAACAGTAACCAAGGGGGCAGGAGCTTAGCAAAGAGTGAATTTGCCTGTTAATAGTGATCACTTTCTAACATAAAGTATGTTTGTGTAAAAGAAAATAGTCATGACTAAAGGAAAGAAAGTGAAGGCTCGCTGGCAGTGGGTTGTTTGGGACTTACCTTGAGCATCAGCATCCCTGGCAAACTCATGGTTTTGATTTCTCTCTGGTAGAAGATGTTGGTGGACTTCTTCCCCTGCATCTGGACAGAAGAGCTGGCAATACAAGAAGCCCTCTGCCTGGACAACACAACCCTACTGTCACATCAACCCATGCACCAGCCCAGCCCTTCTCTTTCAGCCTGGTTTTGCATCCTCTGCTTACGCCAATAGTGAAGGAAGGTACCAATAACCGAACCTGAAGTGCCTGCAGGCCAGCAGAGGTCAATTAAAACAATTACAGCAGATTGTCCATGTTCAAGCTTACCCTCTCTGGTGGCTAGCTGTAGGGTTACAGGTAAGGCTGTTCCTGGTAGAGTTTGGTCCATATTTTGAGAGGCTCCTGGCATTGGTTGCTTTGACAAACCATCTGCGTTCTTGCTGGTGTGGCCTGGATGGTACCGGAAGCTGTAATCAAACACAGACAGTTCAGCAACCCAGCACAAAGTATCTAAGTGGCTTAAATGGTTCTTGTCAGTCCAAACCACACATTTATGGCCCCACAAATGCTCCCTGAACTTTTCAGTCTTGCCCACTTCATGCCGAGGAGCTCTAATTTCATGGAGCTGTAGTTCTTCTCTGCAGTGTGTCGGCTTCGACTGGCATAGATGACTGGCCTCCCTTTGCCATATTGCTCCTGAGACGGGACTGCGCCCAAGCCGCTGTGACTGGCATCAACCTCAAGAATGAAGGGGAGGGAGATCTTAGCAAAGGCCAAGATGGGTGTACTTACTAGCCCAGCCTTTAGCTCTTGGAATCTCCTCTCGTACCGCGGCCTTTACGAGTCTTACTCCAGAGTCTTCAACCGCCAGACAATGCAGTGGTGCAGCCAGTTTTAAAACCCCATCCACAAAGCAGCTGTAATAAATCGCGAAGCCTAAGAAGGATCTGAGTTCAGAGATGTCAGTGGAGTGAGGCCAGTTGGTAACCTTGGAGATCTTACTTGGGTCAGTGGAAACGCCTTCCTCTGAGACAAAGTGGCCCAGGTGCTGAACTTTTTTGTAGAAGGAGCTTCTACGGCTTGACCTTGAGCCAAGGACTCCTCTTTTCAGGGGAGAGGAGGGGCATCCTTCTTGGTCTTTCGGTTTAACTGACGGTAATTAGCACACAGGTGGAGACTGCAGTCTTTATTCTTAACCAGGACAATGGGGAAGGTGTATTGGATACTACTCACCCTAATAACCTGGGTCTCTTGCAGCTGGTGTGTGTGGGCTTTAACCACATCATAGTTGGAAGGAGAAATGCAATGATACTTTAGCCTTACAGATATGAGTAGGGCAATGTCATGTGAGATAAGGTTGGTACAGCCAAAGTCACCCTTAAAAGCAGACAACACTGACTCATGTTTCAAAAGCAGTGGTCTAACCTGTCTCTGCACTGCCTCTGGGAGAACAGATAAATCAAGGGCTCTAATCTGCTCCTGTACTGTGTTAGCCTTCCCAGCTTGGGAGTTAACCATTACAGTGACTCATCCTGACTGTTTGGGTATTTGTTAAGAGCCTGAGTGAGCAGCAGGAGTGAAGCATGACTGCAGAAACACCAACATTAAAAATTGGTATGTAGGCTGTGTCCAGAGCAACACAAACAAGGGTAGGAGACACTGACAACCCTTCAGGTAGGTAACTGTCATTGGTCAACAGCTCTCATAGGACTGCACCAGTGGACCCAAACTGAGCGGAACAAGTGGCGGCTACCACTTTGATGGTGCCACCTGGTATGTGAACCTGTCTTCTACCACAAATATTAGCAAGGCCTGGCTTTGAACTAGGGGACTGGATTTCAGCCTGGTGACACAACTGGAGAGCTCGCTGCCATGGCTCGGGAGCATCCTGTACTGCTGGAAGGGCAAACAAATCAGGGCCATATTGGTTAAAAAGCTCATTGTAACAACCACAAATGATGTTCATGCCCAACGTTCCCTGAACCTCAGGTGGGGTGGAGTGCTCATTGGGGGTCTTTAACTACCAGCATGCCGTGCTTAGAAATGGTTTTGCTGAGCACATCAACATCTGACTCATCTAACCCAAGTGCAGCTTGTAATTGCAACCAATGACAAGACTGAAGTTTATCCTAAAAGGTTTTCCTGAAGAAACTTTCCACAGTGGTCAGTACCATAGACCCTGTGTCAAGCAAGCACTTTACCTCTAAACCAAGCTAACCATCTCCTGGCATTAGTATCAGACAGTGGTATCAATCTTTTAATTCACTTAACTCTCAGTTAGAGAGTAAACAAGTCAATTTCTTAAAATACCAAACTATTCCTTTAATATCTTTAGAAATGTTGAATCTACATTAATTCCAAGACCTGGAGCTAACTGTCCATCTACCATTGGTTTCCAACAGTAATAAGATAACTAAACAAAGAAAAGGCAACAGAAAGAGAGAAAGGGAGCTGTCAGTACTATCTGATGTGACCTGAGAGCTCAGATTCAGGTATGAAGCAATGAATGGAGTGAGGTAATCTTGGACCTCAGTGAGTAGCAAACAGAAAAGGAGTGTGACTGTCCCCCGACTGAACTTTAGTTGATCAATTAACTCCATTATGTTAATCTGGGATGCACTCCATGTTCCCTGTGGCTCTCAGTCCACCCAGGAACCCGGGATGAGCCAAGACACAGAGGATGGGGAGACGAGTTCATTTCCTGCCTAGCAGTGAATGAGGTCATCAAATGGGCCATCCGTACTCATGCAAAGTCACCTCAGTGTCTGTCGCGGCCTGGAATTACAGCACGTCTTATGAGTTACCACTTTGATGTCTTTAAAGAAAACACACTCAAATGAAGATTCATCAAAGACGGTCCAGGCTATTTTTATTTGATTTAATTTGCCAAAGCTTTAATAGGGCCCAGATTCTTTTATACAAGATACCATTTAAACCTGATGACCTGAGGGGCAGAGTCAAACATGCACGCACGTACTCTGACATGTAAATGTTCAAACCTGAACAGTCTCACGAACGAGCTAAAAAAAACACAGAGCTAAAAAAACACAGATGCATCCTTGTTTCCACCTCGTCCAGGTGAGTGGTAACATCTGCAGCTTTTAAGAGGAACAAAGCAACACAAAGCAGTTTTTGTGTCGGTCAGAGAGGTTGTGACTGCGCTGAAGCATGCATCCCAAGGGTGATTCATGACAGTTAAGTACCCAGGGTCCATTGCTTTGAGCTGACGCATCAAATCAAGACAACTTCAATGACCCAGAGAAGCAGCCGTGACTAAAAATAAAGAGGCAGAAGGGCCAAGAATAGCCTCATCATGAGAGGAAGGAGTGAATTACTGCCGCGATAAGCCATGATTCCTACACATGCAGTTGGATCACAATGTGGCGGGGGCATGCAAATTGGTACCAGCTGTGTGGCCTTGGAGTATGCTGTTGCGGACTGGAGACAGGGTCCAACTATGTGAATTAATCATTTACTCATATAACACAGCCACGTTGGAAACCTCAGGCACTCACTGCATTTATCTCCATTCATGTGTGGTGGTACTCATGCTTGGCGTTGTGTGCCACAAAACAAAAAACAATGTCGGCCTCAGTGCCCACCACCTAGTCCATTAAGGTTGCAGAGGGAGAATGCTCGCTCATTCGGGATCAATCATCTCAGCACTCTGAATCATGAGCAACATGTGCTTCTCACTATTCCATCGGCCAATATAATACTCTCTATTGATAGTGCAGAGAGTCATGGTGTCAATCTGTTTCCAAATTTGGCTTTCGTGGAAACCATTTGGCCCACATTTTGGTTTTAGATGGATTCCTGAGATTTAGCACTCAGTTTTCTAGGAACAGCATATTCTGGGAATACTCCACTATATAGTATTTCAGAGAATTATATTTCACTGGAATTTGTGATTTAGGAAAGTGTGATTTTGAAAATGGGGCCAGGAAGAGACACAGCCAGCAAATTAAGTTTATTGCCATGAGAAACCCAGACCTTCAAGGGAAGTTATCGGCGCTGAGATGTCAGTAAAGTCGTAGCTGACACGGTGCTAAGGAGACTACATCCACGCTGAACGCTACAGAGGTGCAACAACTACTGCCAGGTCTTATAAACTTCTGAGTCCACATACATAGAATCACACACCTCATTTTACAGATGGGGGATTAAACACTTAGCATCATGATGACAGAATTTTAACGGCTGCATACGCATACACAAAAATCATTGCCTCTTTGAGTTGTTGGTTTACAGGACAAGACCCCCATGTGTTACTCAGTGAAGCCTCTGTTTATGGTGCTGTTTTTACAGGTCTATAAAATATTAGTCTGAACCACTCTGCTCTTGTGTGTGTGGAAAAGCCACATCTGAAGCCTGCTGGTTTGTCATGAGTGGCTGTGGGGAATAAGAGCTAATGCCGTGGCTTGGGACCCTTCCTATAACAACACAGACTCCTTCAAGGGTCCCACTATGACAGCCAAGACCACTGCTCGGGCCTCGCCTGCTGTATATACTTCAAACATTGAACACGCTACAGGGGACCCGTGCCGTGTTTACTGACGGACCTGTCTGGCCTGTTGCCAAGAGCAGCTCTCAGACACAAGTTGTTCCTCTGACATCACTGCATGTCTCAGCCTGCGAGGGGATGGTAGGCAGACCTGAGTGGAGCTATAAGAAACCATCTCAGACCAAAGTAGCTATGCATGAACATGTATCTCCAGTCTCTAGAGAGGCAGGACATCCAGAGAGATAAGTTTGTCTTGCATCATTGCTTCAGCCTGTCCGGTCTGCTTTTCTTCCGCTAAATGGATTAAAATAGATCTTCCAAATAAGAAAATGCCACTAATGCTGCTCCCTCATGAAACCAGGACCACTCTTTCTTTATCAGACAGAGAGAGCCACAAAGTGACAAAGAGAAAGTAAAACACAAGTCATTATTCATCTGTATTCAATAATTCAGCACTCATAAAACATAAAAACATAAAACACAATTGTATTCATACCCGTGATATACAGCCTACACTCTCACATTTAATATAGTTATATTACTGTAATTCGTTGACCACATTAATTGCATTTGGGATAAAACAACCCTCGTTTTTTTTTTTCTTTGCCAGGGTTATTCTACAGTGTTGCCCTCAGGGGAGCAACTCAAGCTCAGGGTGGAGGGGTTGTGTTTAGTCGTTGATGATTGACAGGGCTTTCCTGTGTACAGCTGTGCATTAGAGGTCATCTAATGGCTTTTGTTGGTGGCCTACTACCTTCACTGCTGTCTTAACAATCCTGGTCAGCTTGTTTCTATTTAGTAAAGTCAAGTGCCCATACCAGACAGAGATATTAAAAATCAGTTCAAACACAAACTTTTAATCGATTTCTACCAGCTATAGAGCACAAACAGAAAACCCACATGCCCATATATAAGCTCTCGACAGATTTCCATTAGCAAAGCCAAGAATTCTGCTCAAATTGTGGAGGTGAATCCAGCTCCCACCATAACAGGTAAATTTAAAACTAACTGTGAAGACAAACAAGATTTCCTTATTTGTTTTTCTTGGAAAGATTGCGGCTAACTATACAAACCAAAAAATGCAAAAAGCATTTTTGTTTTTCTAATGAAAAGAATTCCCCCCCCTTCCTCTGTCCGCAAACAGGCACAACTAATGCAACTAATTCTTTGCACATCATTACAAGGAGAATGTTTGGAATCTAACATACACACACATAAACAGACCGAGTTATATTTGTATATTCAAGGAATAACTGAGTCTGTGAAAAATGTAAATAACTCGAAAAGACAAACTGAATCTGTAGAGGAGATATAAACCATGAGAAAATAAGAAAGGGAGAGAGAGAGAGGGAGAGAAGAATAATTAGACAATAAGGTATTATGATGGAAGATGGCCTGGGGCGTAGTATCTGGTGTACACACCATATGCACCACTTTGACTGCATGCATGCATTTACCAGACACACACACACAGACACACACAGACACACACACACACACACACAGTACAAAGTGCATGCATCCACCAACCCAGCAGAAGGAATGCGGGTCCAGTAAATATCTAAAAGGGGAGAGTTGACAGATGGCAGTCCTGAACACAATAATTACCACATACTTCCCACCACTGTGCATGTCTGCTACATCCTCAGCTCCTCAGGCCAACTCCCTCTAACCCAAACCAATGGCGCAAAGAGCCCACACAGCAACTTCATCCAGTTTAGGTCTCACAAAGAAGCCTGGCTTTGGGTTAGCAGCTAAATCTAACCCACAACACATATAGACTGGCTAGCTGTAAATCAGAAGCATTAGCCCACTAACATATAGGTTTAAGCTACCTCGAATCATGTAATACTGCGGCCTAGATCAGCTCCGACCGCAGAAGCTTATAACCACAGAGGCATCGGAGGAGCCATTGTCTGCCTCTCTCACCAAACCTACCGTGACAGACTCCACTAAGACCATGTTTAGACCCCGGGGCTGCTTCTCACACCATAAACGCTCAACTTCAATTCACTAGCTGCCTGCAGCTCCCATCCAACCCACAGGTATGACTACGCACGCTAGGATGGCCAAGACAGCGTAATCAGCAGATTGGGGGTTGGAATCCGCAACCATGAAGATGAGTGGCGCCCACCATCACAATGTCATGAAAACTAAGCTGCACCTCGCTGCACTGAGTCTCCCTGGACCTTAAAAATGTCTCGCTTTGCCATGTGGTCTCCCTTGATAGAGTTCAGAGCCAAACAAGAGGTTCACACTGGAGGAAGACATCAACATTGCAACAAGTACTTACGAGTCCAGTTTATTTCAACTCGTTGCTCAAGAGCAGCAGAGCTTCAAATGTTTACACCAGAGTTCTCAACCTTGGGGTCGAGATGCTATTTGTGGTTGCTTAATATGCAAACAGGGTCACAGGAGATTTCTCAAACGCGTATGTGAATGTTTGATTTATTTAGATTAAAATTGAGGAGCTTTAATTAAATCATAATGTCTGTGTGATCTACTTAGAGTTTCCTCAATGCTCTTGAAAACAGCATTACAACATTGAGCATTTTGGGGACTTAAAATCTGTCAAAAAGGTAAAGAAATCCTGATTCAGACGTAACAAATAACATTTTTTTTGTCTTGAAATCCAACTAACCACAAAGAGTACAGATTTATTATATGACTCAATAAAATGTGCCAAGAGGCAATGGATAAGTAAGGGTTTAAGGGATAGATCAGGGATTGTGAGCTGGATAAAAGTGTGTTCTGTGTGTGCACAAACGACTGGAGGCAGTCTGCTCCCTCTCTCTCACTGTGATCTTTCAGCACAAGGTAATGATGAAGGATGAACCAGCCTTCCAGGGTTCACTGAGTTGGTCTACAAGCACTCCACTGACCCCCCTCTGTGCACTCAGCTCTGATGCTTGGCCATGCAAGGAATGTTCACACATACGGATACAAACACAAACACTCAGGCATGGCCTGAAAACTGGTAGCAGGCTATCTAACATTCCTGACATGGACGACATTGGCTAAATTTGGAGACAAAACAAAACTGCAGCACTGGTTGTTTGTTCAAACGCCATAATGAGCTATGTTTATGATTTTCTCAGAAGGACCTCGAGTGGCCGTGCGAATTATGACTGTTGTCTGTCAGAAGGAAAGGTGGAAGCAGCGTGATGTTGTCAAAGTACCGCAAAAGCTCTTAGGGAAGAGGTCTGAACGGATGGTTGGGTGACACCAACAATTGCTGTTTGTGTCCACTTTTACTACCAGCTTTCAGCGTTGTTTCTACCATGACCCTAAACTTAACCAGATAGTCTTTTTTTTTTTTTTTTAACCCAAATCATAATATGTTTCTAACTTAACCAAGAAGTTTTTAGCCTTGCTAGTGGCTCTAGAGATGGACATGTCAGTCCATTGGTCAGTCTGTCCACCACTTTAGTCCAGAATTATGCATCTCAACCAATATATGATGGATTGTCATAAAACGTTGTATTGACATTCATGGTCATCAGAGGATGATCCTTGGACTTTTCAGTTATTCAAAGAATTATCTTAACATCTACTAGACTGGTTGCAAGATACATCTCTTGCACTTGGATGCATCATCAGGGATATTCCTGGGGTCATGGGGGTTTCAGGTCTTTCAATATCAGACCCCCTCACCCAGGTGACCCAGTCGGGGTTGAACGAGTCCCAGCTTGCATCCCAGCAGCAACAAGCCATGGACCTGCCCTCTTTATCCAAAGCCACCTGGTGGCTTTCTATTTTACCACCTTAACGACTTCCTGTACCTCTGTCACCCTTGGCTTTCGTTTGTAGGATTCCGCACACGTCCTCTTCGAACTGCTGCCACTCACTCTTGTTGTTTGCTGGAGGCCATTTAATCTGCTGTCGAACTATTCTGCATGGGGTCGGGGGTATGGGCATGTGGGGGCACTGTGGGGTGAGTCCTGGCCGTGCTCCTCCTGCGTCTCACCAGGAAGGGACTGTCCAAACACTTCATTCTGGCCTGATGGATTCTGAGGCTGTGCAGATTCTTGCACTGTTTGCCACTGATGCGTCTTGCATTAATCATCGTCTTGCCGTTAGCATGGGTCAAAAACCTTGGATCCTGTTGGGAATCTCATTCCCCCCTCTCAGTATCCTCTGGAGGTTTGATTCAGAAGGTTAACTCTTAGCTTGACATGGTTTCTTTAGTATGCTAACACACTAAACTAAGATGATGAACATGGTAAACCTGCTAAACATCAGCATGTTGATCTTGTCATTGAGAGCATGCTGTCACACTGATGTTTGCATCTCACTCAAAGCTCACTCTGTAGACACTTCACCTTGTGTTAACCCAATCCATGATCTTCCCCTAACCTTAGCCAAGGAGATGAATCAAATCATAGTGGTGTCAGACCAGAAATGGAGATATGAATAATTTTGGTGACAGCTACATGCAGTCTTTATCTGGAAAGTAGTGACAAAGATGCCGATAGGCGCACAGGATCAGAAAACACACATAGCTTTTGGAATTGCTTTTATAACACATTAATAAAGTCAGCCAACACCTCTGGTGCAGACTAATATAGCATTGGCAAACAGTGATAAGTAGCTTTTTTTTTTGCGAAAGCCCCCTCAGAGCTTTTATATGAAGTTCATGGTGTTTATCCAACTGCTTCTGTGTGTTTTTGGTCCAGCATCACTAGATTTGATTTTCCCCTTTCTCATTCTTCTGCTTCTATGTTTACCACGTCTGTTTCTTTCTCCCTTTCTCTTTCTCTGGGTCGAAGAGTAGGAGAGAGGGGAGGGGAGAGAAAGTGAGTAAGAGCGAGCCTTCCAACCCCATAAGACTGGTCTCCATCAGCCATGCATCAACCGCAAGCATTGGTAACCACACTCTCAAATGCTTATGTCAGATGTTATAAAGTGCCCATGTGGGCCTTATGAAGGACCCCTGTGTGCCATCTCTAATAAAGGGCCCTTCTATCCCCACGGCGACTCACAGAGTGGTCTGGCTAGGGGCTCAATCCTAAAAATAAAGAAACATGCATATGCATTTTAGGAATTGGTATATTTATGTTATAGAGAATTCATGCACACTCGCTGACACATACACCAGAGATTTATTTAGAAGAGAAATTAAAAAAGAAAAAAAAGAGAGGGCACTTCATGGGTTTTAATTAAAACTATTCATTACAGTTTTACAGTCTGACAGCAGCACTAAAATAGGCAGTCTTCTGACTCTCTTTTTTCAGTCAGCATCGGGATGAGGTTGGGAACATGTTGGTCAGCAATGTTGTTTACAGAACTGCCAAGCACATAAATTCATCTTCACTCCCCGTGAGCTGACATATTGTCAAAATAGTAGCACTTAATCAGTGAGATTTCCCCAAGGAACAAAATGTACAGAGCAAACAGAAACACCCTTGCAGAGTTCGTACCTCCCACGACTCACACCAGAGAATTTGTGTCTCAAAGCACTTCTGGCACATGAAATAAAGGAGCTGTACATAAAGCCAGGCTGACAAACCAGTTAACCAGCCCTATACTGCTTGATCTGGATGGGAAATGTGGGAGTAAAGAGGCTTGATATTTAGAAAGTAAGTTCTTTAAGGAATTTGAATATTTTTCCTACTTAAAGTCAGGATTAAATGAAAAATGCCTTTTTAACCTTTTTGATCACATCCCTGGTCATCTTGTGCACCTAAAAAGACAAAAAATTGATTTCTTCTTATTTTTATATCGAAATCCAATCATCTTCTCCTCCAAAATATGAACGTGTGCTTACATAAGCTAGTACCAACCAATATCATGACATCCATCCAACACTCGATCTATAACTTTTCTAAGCATTCTAAGCCAGCCGGCCTTTTAGCAGTCCAACCAAGTGCGAAGGATTTGATTTAAATCTCTCTCGTAGCTGTTCACTGCTCAAATATTCAGTTTCAATGGGGAATACTCATAGTACCGTAGCGAAAGACTATCTAACTTTCGTTTCACTTGGACTTTAAAGCCGCTATTAGCAATATCCTTATCTAACTATATAGCGAGGAATCTCTGTCTGTCTGTCTTTCTGTATGTCCCTCGCATATCTCGAGAACCGCTCAATCGATTGACTTCACACTTGGAGGGTGTATTGCTGGGGAACCGAGGGAGTGCAGTGTCGAATGTGGTGCAATATGACCGGATGGTTGTGCTAAAAAAATTAACTTTACATTTTGGCCTGTAACTTATGAACCTTAAATCTCAGAAACAATTTTTTTTTTTTCCTGGATTTTGTCCAGACGATCTCTATCCATATAAGCCTCCATTTGCGTCTAGACTGATTTTCCACCATTTTGAATTGTGTACGAAATCAGATTTTTTGCTACTTTGAGCAATCGTCACCTAATTTGGTACAGAACATTTCTGGATCAAGCCAGAAAAAGTTATTGTTTTGGATTTTTGATGGTCCATACAATGTTGCTATACCTGTCCTCAGACTTAGCTTAAATGCTGTGGGCAGGTCTTGTATTGTAAAAAATGTCATGTCTCCTGAACGCTTTGTGCTATTGCGACCACATTTGGTGGACATGTATAGATATAATGTCTGAGTAACCATAGCAAATGTGGTGCCATTTGGCCAAAAGGTGGCGCTGTTGCAGCATCAACGTACAATAAAGGAAGGCATCTCTGTCTGTCTGTGTATGTATGTATAGTGTATAACTGTCCTTTGTATATCTCGAGAACCGTTCATCCAGTCATCTTTATACTTGGCGGGTGCAAGCAGTCCTTCTGGGGGCCAAGTAATCGGTATGATCCGAATGGGCACTGCACTAGTGCTAACAATGGATCACATGACTGCTTGAATGTGGTTCTGTCAGTTCATAGTGATGAACCGACAGAGAATTATCATCTGCCTCTGCGACTCCCCTCATCTCTAGAGAGCATTAGGCCTATAGCATCTTTAGGCTCATTGCTTTGGTCTTCTGGCCTCAACTCATACCTCTCTCTCGCTATCCTGGGCGCATAACGCAGCTGTTTTTAGCAAAGAAGCTCTAAAAACAGAATGTACACTGATAGACTGCCTGCCTGACAGACTAGCTGGTGAACATAGTGGAGCATTTAGCAGCTAATGAGCCAGATATTCCCCTCAAGAGTTGGTAGAGGCCAAAAACAGTGCTAAAAGGAGAGTGAATACTGGACTTGCACTCGTTATAGGGTGACCAGAAACACGACTCCAAATGAAAGCTAATGTTTCTTCATATCTGGATGTGCAAATAGACAAGTGTTTGCTAACAAGTCCTCCATATCAAGTTAAAAGGTGATACTATCTCAGTGTTGTGTTTAGAGCTTGTTTCTGCTGCCCCTAAGTGGCTACAAATATAAGTTATTGCAGGTTTAACTAAAGTAACAAAAACGTATGGATGACTTTAATTATTCCGCTTGCAGTGTGCACTATATTCACAGCAGAGATTAGCCTAGTTTAGCCCAATTTAGATCAGTTAATAAAGTGTAGTTTGTCATAAGGGGTGAAAGTAACAAAAATGAATTGATAAAAATGGAGGTGAAAAATTAAAAAGGGATAAATTATCAAGTGATTTGAGTACTTTAAAGCCTGTTTGACTAAAACAGTCATGATATGATGAAAACAGCATGTTTCATAATTTTCACCATCTTGCATTCATCATTCTCAACACCCAATTGACAATTATCCTTTACAGCACGCAATTTTTTGTTACTTACGCCCAAAATGGCAATCAAAAACCACGCACGCTGAGTGGGCGTGTTCTTTTTTTAATAAAAATGATGGCTCTGTTTTCATCATATCAGGACTGTTTTAGTCAAATCGGCTTTAAATTAATCAAATCATTTGATCATTTGTCACTGCATGTTTCATTTCACATCCATTTTTATGGCTCCATTTTTTAACTTGCATGCATTTTCATCACCTCCATTTTTATCACTTAATTTATGCTACTTCCACCCCTCATAGTTTGTTAATTCTAGTTAAAGTATACAAACATTTTCGAACTTTCAGTTACAGCCACCGAATGTCGGATGAATACAGTTATGTTTAGAAAACAAAAAGTTTCCAACTATTATGAGTTCTAATTTTGTAAGGTACAACCTTGTGTAAGTTTATTAAAGAAAAGCTAAGCTAATGGGTACAACGTATTAAACTCTCAAATGAGGAGATTGTGTATTTGTGTATTTCCTTACCTTTAAAAAGACTTGTTACTTGATCCCAAAGACCTCCAGGAACTGGGCCAAGCTGAGGTATGCTCACCATACCTCTGAAATGCCTGCAGAGACAGAAAGGGAAATATCAATGATTGAACTTTAAGTTATGGTCTGACACACAGATCACCCCTTCCTCCTTCTTTGCTTTCTTATCTGCCTCTTTCTGCCCTGAGGCTCTTCATCCATTTCCTCGTCACTTTTTTCGTCTCTTGTCTGTGATGATGCTAGCGGAGGGGTAATTGGAATGTGTGCACGTGTTTGTGCGCGCGTGCATGTGTTCACGCAAGTGTGGGGTGATGGGTGGAGGTGGGGGTGGGGATGTTGTTGGGCCTCTGCTCCGCGGATGTCATAATTAGGAACTGGAATTCTGGGAATTCCTGGTAAGGTTGGACGGTCCTAGAACTTCTCATCTGCTGCAGCAGCCCAGCCCCCTCTCAGCCGCTGGCCTTACGGAAAAATACAACATGTTCCAACACACACCATCACAGCAATCAATTACCCCTAACTGTAGAACACACATCGTAAACAACAAATATCCCAAAACATCCAATTGTAACCTCATGGCACTGAGGTTCACAAGCATCTGTGACATGTTGGTTTGATCCAGACCCAACCACTAATTCATGGGCTGGCTAATTAACCTCAACTATTCTAAATATATCATGTGCTTTATTTATACCACTATCCGAAAGTAGTTCTTTCCCAACAAAGGAAAAAAAATGCTAAATGCACTCTTCATCAGTACAATAAAATGCTTTATTCTTTACAAACAGGTAGTCTTATATAAGGCTGTTATATTATCTCCATAACAGCGGTGTTTTCTGTAGACACAGGCGCCAGTATAGAAACAATGCTCTCCAATCAAGACATGTCAAATAACACTTTTCTAATGAGCTACCTAAATGGGTTATTATTGCTCACTAATGCATAGTCAGGGTCCAACAGGGTCCAACATGTGTCTGAGGAGCACTGGATAATCGCAGACACAAATAAGAGTTTGGATGTTTCTCCCTCGGAATTTGACTTTAAATGGAAATTAAATATAGTTACTTTTAGGTTTTGGCACTAAAACACAGCAGTGGGTTCGCTTTTTTTAGCAGCTGGTTCACAAAGTGCATGATGCAACCAAACACAAGTGTTACATTTGGCTGCGATCACCCAAACATTTTACACAGCCTCATTCATCCTCACCACCACTACAGGCCCTCACCTGCAAGCAAGACAATGTCAACAATGTCATGTGACTATCACATTCAGTCCTTTTGAGTCTTGTGTTTTAGGCTTCGAGTTGTTTACTTCCTGTTTTTAGGAACTAAAGAGTTGTATCTGCTCCTGACTTTACTCACGAGGTCTACCTTCTTGTGTGGACGCCGAGAGCCAAGACCTCACAGTGCCTTACGCGACAGAAATTTGAGAGCACTGCCAAATTCAATTTAGTTTGGCAGCCGTAGTGATGTTGGGGCCATGCCACCTATTAGTTTTTCACAGGTTGGTCTAGCAGTAGCTTTTTATTGGTTGTGTTTGGGCCAGTGTTGCGTTGTGGAGATAATAAACACATTGAATAGCATAAGCAGATTTGCAAAACCAACATTTATTGAAGTGAGGCTACAGCCAATGAACAGTGGGGGGCTAACTTCTGGGATGAGGACATAAATTGTCACTGGACCCCTGTGATATATGGTTGACACAGGATTTTCGCCCAGGAGACCGGTGTTTGTATCCCGTATGGAACCAGAAGCCAACGTTGATTTATTTGTCACGTAACTTCCGCATTTAAGTAACGGCACTTCCAGAGTTATTTGAACCCAAACCAAGATCTTTTCCTTAACCTATCTAAGTAGTTTTTGTCACGTAACTTCCGTACGTAAGATACGGCACTTCCAGTATTATTTTAACCCGAACTGCGATCTTTTCCTAAACCTAACTAAGTCATTTTATTTTGAAAAGATAACGATAACACAATGATTGTGTTGGGAGAAGGCTTCAAGATGGGGCAGAGGTTTTGTGTGCATGTGTTTGTGTGTTTAAGGGAGGCAGTCAGTCGCTTGTTTCTGTCATGGTAGGAGTGCTGCAAGGAGCAGTGGTGCACTCACTTGGACAGGTGAAATGGGTGGAGCTGAAGAGCCACGCCGGTCCAAAAAATGCTTCAGGTTCAGATGAGCTCACCTTGAAGACATATACATTACATAGTCTGTTTATTCATTTATTTTCCATATTACCAGCGAGTGAATAAATGAATGTATAAATGGATAAACGAGGCTGCCGTACGCCCTCTCGAACACATTTACACACCGGAGCCCACGTTTTTGGTCTTACAGTGGAAAGCGGGGTATTGTTCCACTGCAAGAATACTGTGAGCCAGCTTGTCTTCTAACACAGTCTAATGAGGCAGGAACAAATGACTATCCACTCTAACACTCTTTCTCTACGTGCACTTCTCTGAATATTGTCAATTATCCCCCATGTCTTGGCTGACCTGACTGAATGTGGGTCACGGGCTACACAATCACCTGGTAATTACCACAGAGTAAACAAGCCAAGCCAGGGGAGAAGTTTTAATGATTGTCAGGCTGCCACAAAGGACCCTTCATCTCTAATGAGGGGTAAGTGTGTCATATTATGTTGCACAATTGTTTGGACCTGACCATCATGATAAATATAGCATCCCTGGATCCAATATTATGGGATCAAGGAAATTTTGGGACATCAGAAGTGTAACCCAGAAAAGGCTCCCTTTGCCTCGACGATGCCGTCCAAACTGACCTTACATAATAAGCCCTTTGCCCAGTTCTTGAATCAGATGATTAATTGCTCACCAGTCTTTTCAGCAGCTATGACACCATGTGCCACCCACGGAGTCCGCTCTGGCCTCATGTCTCACTCTCATTAAATGGGGCCTTTGTGTCCCGGCTGCTCTCTTTTGTCCCAGCGTGCCCACCTATCAGAGGGGTCGACCCCTGTGTCTCTAGCCACGATGACATCACCT
>CAKALG010002228.1:0-10385 GCA_916700815.1 Helicolenus hilgendorfi | reverse complement strand
AAGCCGGCGGAGACAAATCTCCACAGTATGCCGCTAATAAAGGCAACAAAACAGACGAGGTGTCCGGCAAGCATGCGAGTAACAACGGGAAGGTGGACAGAGAGATGGAGACAGCAGGACAACAGCTCTCAAACAGTCCCAAGAAACATAGACAGAAGAGTGTGGTGGAGGATTTCAACGACAGACTCAGGTAACCGTCATTTAATTTAAAAATAAATAAAACCTACGTCACAAACTAACAGTTACTGAAATGACAGGAAGTAGCATTTCATAACATTAAAGATTTCTGCTGTCACGTAGGCAGATGTTACTCATCTGCAGGGAATGAAATTAGCACCTGCACCTGTAAATGTTGGCAGTGGCAGGTAAAGATTTCAGGTCACCTGCCACCATGGCAGATTTTCAGGTTTTCAAAAGCAATTCCTAAATTTGTTATTAATTGTTTTTTATTTGCTTGTTTGTTTTATTGACACAACAAACATGAATTACTTCTTTATTGTTTTCTTACACTGGTCTTCTTTATATGCATGTTGTTTTTAAATATCTATATATTGTAATTTGCTTAATGAATTGTATATATGTTTTTATTTTGTTCTTTTTATTTATTATTGAATTGACCCTTTGGCAATATTGTTCACCTGACAGTCATGCCAATAAAGCAAATTGAATTGAATTGATTAAGGTTACATGATCCATATTTCTACTCTCTACTCTACTTTTGCTGCGAGTTAGCCTGTTTGTTTGAGTTTATGGGGCTCAAAGGGGTCACTTAAGTGTCCTGTAGCTGGTTTAGTGAGAGACAGAGGAGTGTGGTGGAGGATTTCAACAACAGACTGAGGTAACCGTCATTTAATTAAAAAAAAAAAAAGATCCTACGTCACTGTTTGCACACCTGCAATATTTGGTTATCTGTTTATATCATGTTTATTTTTGTTTATAGCTTATTTTGTATATTGACTATTGGTAGAATTTCAATTGTTTTATTCTTATTTTATTCTTTGTTATTATACTGCTACCAAAGCAAATTCCTATAGTGTATACCTCTTACACCTGGCAATAACACGACTCTGATTCTGAAATGACAGGAAGTAGCATTTCATAACATTAGAGAGATTTCTGCTGTATGTGTCACGTAGGCAGATGTTACTCATTTGCATAAACATCATTGTTTATTTTTTGATTTTCTTTAGCTAATAGTGACAGAAAAACCAAGATACCATCACCTATGTGATTGCACACTTTTATAGAATATAACTTTGTCTTGAGGCCACAACTGTTGGTGTTATCAATTTGAGGTTTTCAGTAAGAATCTATAATGTAAGCTCATATAGAAAATCAAGCCTATACATGATAGATAAATAATGTGGTGTACAACCTATTCTTGGATATAATAAGAACAAGTAGAAGTATTCAAAACATGCTATTTAAAATCAAGTATTCAAATATAGCATGTGCATTTGTTTACATGTAAACGAAGGTATCATTTCAGCAGCCTTGCTTTACATACATGTCAATATAATAGGTAGTAAGTAAACTAGGAGTGAGAACAGGCATTGTGAGAGAAGACACAATAGCCTGACCTTTACCCTGAACATATCACGCCCTATATTTCTAATGCATTGTAAGCTGCCAAGTCTGACTAGTGTGTTTTACACAAACCTTTGGTGACACTGCAACACCAGAATGCATGAAATAAAGCAATCGTAATACTTTTTATTAGAGTCTTGTCCAGGGTATGTGCATATACTAGTGTCACTTTTCCTGTATTACAGCAACTGGGAAACAACAGTGCTTTTGCAATCCTGTGCTCTGTTGACTACCTGTGTGTCTGCACGTCGTTCCTGTGCTGGTCTGGTCTTGCCGTGTGTGTCCTGGAGGAACCCCTCTCTACTCTTTCCTCTCTTTAAATGCTCATTTAAGTCCTCACTTCCCCTCAAACCACCCCTGTCTCTTCCCTTCATTTTCCTTTTGTCCACCTTTCTCTCATTTCTCTCACTTTACTTCCTTCTCCATTGTCTTTCATGTCCGCTCTGTTGTCTCTCGGTCACGTGTGGTGAAGAATTATTGCCCTATGAATAGCTTAAGTTTTCACAATGCCCTTTGGACAATCGGGTCAATAACTTTAACCTAAATGTTCACACAACTCTCTCATTGCCTGGTACAGCTGTAGGACTAAACATGGATGTGATTCAGTTATTTAAAAGCCAGTAGGACTATAAAATAATTTATATCCCAACTTGGGGCTTCTTTAATGTCAAAATAAACACTGTGCTTCCACAGAACAAAATACCATGACCATGAGCCATCTATGTTTTGGAGGTTACTGCAAAATGACCAGCTAGGAAAGTAAATGCGTCAAACAAACCAAAGATTTTAATTTCTAAATCATTTGTGGGCCAAACATGAGTCATGATGAGTTGTCAGTTTGAATCATGCCGCCTCCTTAAAACAAAATACACACATAATACCTTCATCAAAATCAATCCTATTGGTCTCTTTACAATTACTTTGCAGATGCAGTTGAATGTTTCCTTAACAGAGGTCTGAGAGTGACATGGAGCGATGTACTCATCCCTAAGCTCGTGGAGATAAATGGGCAGGAAGGAATGTAAAGAGCTCGATCAGTCAGTCATTAAAACTGTTGACTTTGTGTTTCCATGCAGCTGCCACGTCCTCCAGGAGTCTCTCTTAAGTTCAGCCAGTGGCTACAGCAACTACAGAGGAATCCTCAACTGGTGTGTTGTCATGCTGGTGAGTAAGACGAGGCTACGTGTCCATTCAGAACTGAAAAAGTACTGCACTGTGACTTTCCCAAACAATGACTCATAAATACTGAATGAAAACGTAACATGCAATTTGTAATTTTCTCTTTCATGCCTTGGCGGCTACCACAAGGTCTGAAAAGTGAAGCTAATGCAGAAGTGCCTTAAACTTGCATTCTTTTTAATAGCCAGCAGGGGGCGACTCCTCTGGTTGCAAAAATAAGTCTTATTGTATAGAAGTCTATGAG
This sequence comes from Helicolenus hilgendorfi, assembly GCA_916700815.1. Lineage (NCBI taxonomy): Eukaryota > Metazoa > Chordata > Actinopteri > Perciformes > Sebastidae > Helicolenus > Helicolenus hilgendorfi. The sequence goes on along the minus strand of CAKALG010002228.1, from coordinate 7,375 downwards.
AAAATGAGCCTACTTCTCACTTGATTTATTACCTCAGTAAACATTGTAAACATGAGTTTATGGTCCCAATCTCTAGTTTCAAGTCTTCTTCAATACAGCATGCTGTTCAATTAGTAAATTATGGTCCCATTTAGAGTCAAATAGACAATAAAGCAGGGTATACTTTAGGGCGTGGCTACCTTGTGATTGACAGGTCGCTACCACGACGTTGTCCGTGTTTTTTTCGTCTTACATCTTTAACCCTTTCACAGTGTGTTTTTAGTTCATGAAAGTTAATTGTAACATTTTTGGTAACCTAAAAATGTCAGCGTTCGGTTGTACTTAGCTCCACTCTCTCGTGTCACTTCTGGTTGCAAAAAACCAAGATGGTGACGGCTGAAACGCCAAACTCGAGGCTTCAAAACGGTGATCTACAAACCAATGGGGGACTACGCGCAGTGACTACTATACATCCACTTCTTATGCAGAATTTATGGTTGTTCTACACATTATCAGAAATTAGGGTCACTATTCTTAACCAGTTGCATATCACTCTAATTGTCTCTCACTGTCACTCTCACACACACAAACACATATACAGTATATAAAACCGCTAACTAATGTAGCACATTTTGCACAAGCGATTTTTGGTCATTGCTTTGACAACAAAAGCAGAAGTGCCAGCCTACACATGTACAGTACACACCCACCTGGGATTTTGAGATGGACCTGTTACAGTGACTTTCTGTTGTCTGTGAGACGTCAGATAAGTAGTTTTTATGTTATCTCTCTTCAGTAGATTCACCGCATATGCACGCACAGTTACTCCCTCATGGCCCGCTTTGCCATTTCCTGTATTTTCTCATTCCTACAACTTTGATTAAGAGGGTTGATTATTTACAGTTTAATCTCAATGTGTTTGCTTTTATAAGTTAAACTCATCAGAAGTGGACTGTTTTATGAGCTCAGCTGTACTCGTACTGAGGGTGGTCTGGTGTACCTGCAGTTGACATCCTAAGGATTGAAGTGACAGTTCATGTGTTGAGCACACACCGAGGAAAATGATGAATATGAAAGCAGTGGAGGGATTTTCTATCATCCCTAAGATAGGGAGTGAGATGATTACAGGGTGCAAAGTATGAAGCATCTGTGAAAACAGACAAATATAAGAAGTGTTGGAGTTTTAGTGTCTTCTCTGATTCGACCCATATCCATTAGTATTATATGGTTTTATGTTAAATTATAACATCCCTTGCATGCCTGATGGATGTTTTCTCACGGTACCTTCTGCTCAAAGTGGAGTAAGCCAATGAAGTCGTTTCTCATACTGGAATTCTAATATAAAACATGAACCCAAAAGATTAATCTTCTAGCAGGGACATTTTTATTTATAGCTCTGAAAGAAAGCCCCTGTGTGCATGACACTTTATGCTTACAAATCTTAAGCTCGCAAGTACAAACAGAGAAGAATAACTTGAAAGCAGCAACAGAAGCTGGTTGCAAAAACACATGAGAGAAGCACTCCAGTCCATAGGGCAAAGAAAAATGAATTAGTAGGAGCTCCTGTTAAAACAAGCGATGTGGATATACTGTACACATATGCAGCTGCTGCTCTGGACAATGTTAAAGACGCAGTGGAAAATAGGCCTATGGCATTTATGTCAGAGACATTTTGGCTGTTATCACAAAACATGATGATGATGAAACATTAGTTGAAGGGAGATCTTGACCTTCCCTAACCTGCCTGACAACCTTCTTTTACAGTAAATATTGTGTTACATGCAGAATCTCACAGTCTCTCTTCAAGTTCCAATACTGATCACAGACGTGTCACAGTTAAATATGTCCCCCCTGGGCTCAGGTCACTTCAGGACAACAGGATCTTCTTCAGAAAAAATGTCTCTAAAGGCATCCAGCAGAGTCTCTGAACATCCAGTCACTGTTAGTGTTTTGATAGACAAATATCCAGTTAGCCATAATCCAAATATAATTGAATAAGACTGCAAATAGAGCTCTAAACATGTGTGCAAGCGTGTAAGTGCATGTTTCTACCTATGTGCACACATGCATGCTTTGCATATGTGGATATGTGCCTGCATGGTTGCATGCACAAGGGTTATTATTTGTTCCTGCATTTGTGTACAAGTGTGTGTGTGTGTGTGTTTTGCAGTGTATTTCTGTGTTTTTTTTTTTCCAAATCAGGCCTAATTTTGCAGTTCTGTGACAGGATTAATTCCATCTTTGAAAGTTTATATTGCCGTGACGACCGCGTCCTCTACTTTTTGGTCACCGGGGACGGCCGACGCCGCTCGGTTCAGACCGTTTTTTTAGGAAGCCTTCAGGATTAGGCTGTAAGAGTGTGAAGTGGAACCACAGAGACGTGTGTATGTGTGTGTGTGTGTGTGTGTGTGTTTAGAAGCTTAGTTGTATAATTTGTCCTCAATAAGCAGGACCGTCGGTTAATTCCTAAAATGTCAGCTGCAGGAGCACATGTTTCTACAGATGAGAGATTAAATGTGCTGCATTTTGAAGCCAAATGTTTCAAATTATGACTAATTCTTTTCACGCACAACCTTAAAATATAGGTGGACGGCAAAATGATTTAAAAAAAAAAAAAAAATCCACTAGTTGCCTTCAGAACAGCTACGCTTCTTCTTTTAATTCTCCTGAAGTGCTCGTGAAACAGGCTGAGTGTACACGTTTGCGAGTGCTATCCGACTATTCTTGTTGAACATGACTTTTTCCAGTTGTTTGGAGGATGAATACATTTCAAGGAAAACACACACACACATTGTTAAGCGACAAAAACATCCGTGTTTTAAGAGGCTGTGTCTTGTTCAGTGGGCCTGGAGGATATAAAGATGTAGTCAGACACTGAATATTTGGCATAAGACACAATGTTGATCCTCGACAAGCAGAAATCATCCCTGGATGTCGTACAAACACTTGATGCTTCGGCTGGTTCATATCATTGTTCCCTCTGATGTGCAGCCAAACAGACTATGCGAATAGCTTAAAGGACAGTGCAGAGCAAAATCAAAAACTTAACAGCCAGCTGATTTGTTATCACACCCACTCACTCACACTTTAGTTTCTGAGCACCAAGGCTGTGAAAACAGACAGATAAGCGTCAATGACTAGTTTGTTTTGTTGGTCTTTTCTAGATTTTCTTTGCTGTGTGTCGGAGAGAGAAACCCGACCAGAGAACCTTGACCAGTGCAAAAATGTTTGATGATTCAATGTTTGTTGGCAGCAGCTCTCTCAGGTTAGCTCAGGGTGGTAATGTTCAGCCAACCCCAACGTCTCTTTCTATTTTTAAACCTCCCAAATCTGATCCGTCTCTCCTCCACAGGGACAAATATAGATGTTTTCTTGTTCAAATTAGATAAAAAAGAAAACTATTTGAACGTCTTGTCATTAGTGTTTTATTGCTGAGGAAATTGTAAATGATTATACAGAAAGAAGTAGATAAGAGAATGTGTTCAAACTCAGAGTATAGATATTGTAATCTTTGGGTGTAAAAAGATGTGATTCAACAAATCAAAACGAAAGACATTCATTTTTTGACAAGATAACATTCCTGAGATTGAGCGAAGCAATATTACTGACAATGAGACGGATAACAGATTGCAGAAAAACATCCTGTACTGTACAGAAATGGTACTTTAACCATGCAGCCTGGGTTCAGTTAACATAACCCCTGCTGAAGTGCCAGGGTGTTGCTCTGTATCTGACTTTGCACACTGACCTCTCTCTGAACAGGGACAAGGGAGGACACATTTGTACAGTTGAATTATTGCAAAATCACATTTTGCAATGTTCTCTATAAATGCTCCAGACAGGCCACTGTCCCAACAATCATGTTCTACATGATGATGGTCCTATCTCGTCCCTGCTGAAGGTTACTAAGACAAAGGTTACTAACACAAAGGTTACTGGTTTGGACAAAAGACAAAGTTGCATCAAAACCACATTGCTGCAAGGTCTTGGCAGGCCAGTGGGCCGAGGTGTAACATGCCACATTATCGCCACTGCATGTGTTGTACCCTCACTGTCCTCATTATCTTAACTTTAACCCATGCACTGTACACACCATAAAAATGAAAATGCATAAATGCTTACTATACATATGCAGCTCTCTGTGTGGATTGGGTGGTTAGTTTTATCTCTGCATCGCTGCAGATAAGTGACGGCTGAGAGTTAAAGCTGGACTCAGACCTTGAACTTTAATACATAATGTAATGATAAACTTATTTTGCTCTGCGCTTCAGACAGAGTGAGCAGAAGCAGGGTGTGGCGATGGCAGCAGGAATATGTTGCTAAACTTTGGTTTGGTGTGAAACAGATCTTATCTATGCAGTCCTAAACAGATCATGCAGATGTGTAACTTTTATATTGCTCGTGTTGATCTTTCAGTAACTTGCCCTGACAGATGTGTATACCTGCATGCCTGTGTGTAACCACCACAGTAGTTTTTAAAAGGAAACATCCTGTATGTAATCTTGGTTTGGAGTAATAACTCCCTCAACACGCACAAACACATTGAAATACGCAGACTAATCATAAGCAGAGCTGTGGGGCAAAGAAAACCATAAGCCAGATTTGACATATTTGTGGGTAAACAAAGGCCAGATTCAGAACTATGATTATTACTGTGAACTATGCTCATTATCTCCCGTTGGCTGTGTTTTGTCCTCTCTTTCAGGTGCTGAGTAATGCACGCCTCTTCTTAGAGAACATTATAAAGTGAGAATGCACCTACACACACAAACTTACATTTATGTAACGTGCTGTTACAACTCACTCCCATTTGGTTATACAACTGACTGTGCATCCAACAAATTCAAGCGTGTTCAGTGCTACGTAGGAGTTTTATTGTATGTTTCTACAGCATGTCCTGGTGTAGTCTGGAAAATTGTAAATTAGATTAGATGGAAAACAGTTTCTTTGTTAGCTGACAATCCTCGGGGACAGATAGTCTGTGGAAAAAAATCCTGTTCCTCTGTGTCTCTCTCCTTGTGCTCTTAATGGCATTTGCAAGTTATCACAACGCCAAACCAAAACAACCAATCAGAGCTTAGCAGTCTCTAAAGCAGCTGTCAATCACTGCTTTGCGAAACTCGTGAATTCCGATCAAACTGTCAAACTAGGCAGCGCTGATCAAATATGAAAAAAAGCTGCACAGCTAAAAAAGTACAAAATATGTTTCTGAAATCATTTGAGGCGAGAAATAGGCATTTTATTGATTCATATTTGATCAGCGCTGCCTAGTTTGACCGTTTGATCGGAGTTTCACTTTATTTCCTTAGGGGATGTTGATTAAATGCTTGCACTATCTGTACTATCTGTACTATATCTTGCACTATCTGTTTATATCATGTTTATTTTTGTTTATTTTTATTTATGTTTATTTTTGTTCATAGCTTATTTTGTATATTGTATATTCTTAGAATTTCAATTTTTTATTATTCTATTTTATTTTAACATCTTTATCTATTCTTTTTTTTTATACTGTTTACTTGCACCAACATCACCAAAGCAAATTCCTAGTGTAAATCTCTTACACCTGGCAATAAACACGATTCTGATTCTGATTCTGATTCTGACCTCGCAAACAAAATCTCCCATGTCCTACACACTTAGGGCTTGCTGCATGCACCTGCAACCTCGGACAAAAGCAACCAGCTAAATAGCTAAATGTAAAATGATTTTCTCAACAACCATGCAACCAATCCCCCGTCTTAACCATCAACCGTCGACAGCCGTCTGCAACTTGCCAGAAAAACGTCTCCAAGTTAGAAATCGCAGTAGACAATATTTCAGTTTCAATATCTCCTAGATTGATTGTGCAGCCCCACAGTGGTCTGGCTCCCACATCTGAGACACTATAATCTCTAACAGACCAAGACAACGGGGTAAGGAAGGAAGAGCAAGACGGAGAGCCGAGGTGATATGTGACAACATGACGTAACGTTTCTCACCTCAGCACCATGGGACAGACTCCTTTTCCTGAAGGCCGGAGAGGGCTCGGCTGATCGTAGAGGAGTCGGACCTCCGTTCTTCAACTGCTCCCCTGAGGGCGACTTTGGTACAGTCCACACAGGAACACCATCTGAAAAACGACAAGGTTAATTAACAACAAAGTTAATAACCGTGAGGGGGAGTTAGATACAGAGGTTTTACTACCTATCTGATTTGTACTGTTGATTTGTGTTTATTAATGCTTGATTTTGGGTTGGATGAAATTGCTAATAAGAATGACAGAGGGACTATGGAGACGACTCATATCACACTATATCTGACATTCAATATTAAGGTTTTGATAAAGGATACTGAACTGAGGGTGTGTTATTGACAGAGTCTAGACATCAGGAAATTGTGTGTGTGTGTGCGCGCTTCCGTGTGTCTGTTAAACTTTAATATGTGTTCATTGTTAGATCCTGGCCAGCTGTATTGACTCAGCGAAGGTCAGACACGCAGAAATGATGATTCATTTTGACTCCGAGCCACAAACTATAAAATGTTCTGCAGAAATATATAAATCTACATCCTGTACAGTTTGTCTCATGCTGTAACTGAGCCTTCAAACAATTGCATGCCTGTTATTGTATAGCCATTAAAAAAATCAATACATAATATGAGAACCTCTTTCTTCAACCTACAGGGGACGGACTGTCAAGAGGTGATGATGCAACACTTTTGAGGCCATAGTTTACACCGTTGAGCAAAAATAACTTTAAATCTAATTCAGTCTGTGTTGTGGCGGTTACATTGGAGCTACATGCTAACGTCAGCATGCTAACATGCTCGCAATGACAATGCTACCGTGCCATGTTAAGCAGGTACAACGTTTACCATGTCCGCCATCAGAGTTTACCATGTTAGAAGGTTAACATGTAAGCTTTGGACAAATTTAAATTGTGCCTACATTTGCCATATTGTGATATACAGATATTATGAGGAAGAATATTTTTTGAATATCGTCATATTGTTTTCAATCATACAGTATCAAAGTAGCCTCGGTATGAATTACAGTTCAATAAATTACAAAATTATGTAATATGATAAAGTGAAAAGTCTCATGACTCATGCCATACACAGGAAAACTGCATTACTTAAAGGTGCAATGTGTAAGACGTGGCCACATCCTCCAAACAAATAGGAGGCAGCGTTTCACCTCTACTACCGGGTCCATACAATCTACATTACAGTCGTCAGTTATTAAAAAAAAAGCCAACTATTAACTAACGGCAGGGCTAACCCCAATATGGAAACTCAACCAAACTGATGAAACACAGACGGTCAACATAACCCATTTTATAATCTTCACATGTGGCGTCGGCCTATAGTTTAGCCATCTGTGTGTTTACTGTGCCAGTAACCGGGGGCTGTGCGG
>CAKALG010002191.1:0-13468 GCA_916700815.1 Helicolenus hilgendorfi | reverse complement strand
GTGACTGACAACCCTCTCTGGCAGGAGACTGGGGTGGTAGTGGTGGATAAGGTGGCAGAGGACGCGGCCATCCGAGAACGCCACGGTGAAGTTCTCCACCTGCACAGACAGACAATACACTTAATTTACAGTTTTCTTTAAGTACGACTTGTGAGACTGTGACAGTAATTTAGGGCTAGAAAAATAAGCTAGAAAAGTTGGAAATGTAACCATCTCTAAGCATTTGACATTTCGTCTGATGATAACTATCATGTGAAGAGATTTTGACCACAGTGAGTGTGCATACAGCAGGTCAATGATGTTTTGTACACACAACAGTTTAGCAACCCAAGCAAACACCAGCCCGCTTAAACACGGTTTAAGTTTTAAACTTGAAAAGTATTTTTAGGTGAGACCACCACCAGAGACACAGCACCAAAGGCTACAACAGAATAACAGCTCAATAATATATCAAATGACGAAAGTACAATAGGTAAACAAAGTAACACATCATCCTGCCCAACCAGACGAAATTAAATCATAATCAATATAACCAACAAAAAGGGATTTTCTTTAGCCTGTGAGCTGAAAATAAAAATGTCAAACTCGCCTTGAGATTGTAGAAGTCGCACACAGCTCGGACCCAGTCCATCAGCAGGGTGATCTTAGTGCTGCTGTGTTCATACGGCGCCTTGGTCTTGGCAGGACTCATCTGAAGGCCCCGATCGGCCCTCAGAGACGCCAGCCTCCGTTTGGTCCTCAAAGTTCTCTTCAGGAAGCCAATTTCCTCCCTCAGCTGATCCTCATTTAAAACCACCTCCACCTGAACAGATCATTTGACAACAGCATATCAATCAACTCTTTCCACGGGTTAAGAAATTAATTACAATTTTGTGACTGACTGGAAACAAAGTCGAAATACACACATGAAACGCGAAGATGATTTTCCACAAGAGGCTCAGTGTCTTCTCTCTGTGTCCATCCACAATGTCTCTGGAATCAATGTTGGAGCCTGAAAATAAAAACACAGTGCTTGAATACCTTTGAGCCACATCAGTTAATTGCATTAAAAGTCGTTCAATAAGCAAAAATGGCAAAGGATCTCTGGTTCGTCCTTCTCAAAAGTGAGGATTTTCTGCTTTTTCTGTTTCATATATATTTGGATTTGATCCTATAATAGGGGGAAAATAACATTAATTTGAAGACATCACCTTGAGCTTTGGGAATTAGTGATGGGGACTTTTCACCACCAAAAATAATAATGACAGATTGATTAATAATGAAATAATATGTTGGTTGCAGCTTTATACAGTATGGGTGTTAATTTCTTGTTTATTCATTAAAAGTGCTAAATACGGGATTGTGAGCATTTCTATTGCCTCTCAACGGCTCTCAACATGGCGATAGCGAGCCAGGCGGTTCACAGTGCTAACAACGACGAAAGTGCTGACAGAGCTAATAGTGAGAACCGGAGGGTGGGTGTTACGCTTCTGTGACGAAGCCGTCAGTTGGGACGTAGTTATCAGCTGTAACCGCCGTATGAGAGCAGTGCAAAGCTAGCCAGTCGGGCATGCTCACATGCACGAACATCGGCTATGTCAACAAAGCGAGGAGAAGCTGGGATTACAACCCACACTGAGGGAGAGTGACTTCATTCTCTGCTCAGGTAGACATTACTCCTCAAATAGTTGTTTGCTGCTATATTAATGCTCTGGATATCAAATTTAGCACCTTTAATAATTGTATTACTTGTTTAGGGATTAAACGCCGCTGTTGCTGAAGCCATTTCATGATTTAAAAATTCAAAGCATCAGGTCTGGTTGTTTAAGCAGGCAAAGTTATTGTGTTTACTTTTCTAATTTGATGTCTTTCATCCTGGACCGCTCAGTCACTCTGACACATGTTCACTTATGCTGAGGTGCACGAACATAAACAATCATATTGTCACATGAAGGGCAAAGCAATCCAATTATGTCACTGTGCAGCTGTACAACAGCTGTTTGTGATCGAACACAAAAGGTGTGCACTGAAATGGCAGGTGTTCACGCTCAAGTGAAAGCTAATTGAACTGTGTCACAATGGTGAAAAATACATCCCAGTATGAAAACACAATGAATATGTAACACTTCTGTGAAAGAACACAGGAACTTAAAAAACAATGAATCTCATTTTGTGGAGGACAAACGTTTTTTTTTCAGGTTGAGTGTCTCCCCGTTGTGCTGTTTGCTCAGGAGAAAAATTTGAATTACCAAGTTCAGTCTTGAGGTCCACCCCTTTGCTTTTGAGCATTTGCAAAGCCATGTCGACGTTGTGGACCTTCTGCAGGCGGCTGATGGCTGGCAGACGGAGCTTGGCCGACAAACTCCAGTCCTGGATGAGAAGCTCCATCACACGCCTGAAAGCAAACCCCACATGAAAGACACTTTATAATGGTGCTGCATAAGTATCTTTGTTTGCCTCTATTTTTGACATTTTTGGTGTTACATGCTTGTTGCTGTGGCACGTTATCACTCCACCAATAACCCGGCATCTTCCCTGTACTGTAGAATCAATGAATGCTGGTAGTTCGATTGGTAAAGACTTAAAACATAAAAGACCAAAATCGACATCATTATAGATGTACTTGTTCATGTACAGCCCAAAATGCATGACCGCGCCAACAAGCATGTAAGCATGCAGACACACAGTAATGCAGTATAAACAGAACTGCATCCAAGTGTACTATGGAGTATATTTGACCCTTAACTCTGCGTTTTTCCTGAGGGGTTTCTTTTGTTTTGATTCTTTTCACCTTAAAAATCACTGTGTGAGACCCTCTCACACTTTATCCTCCAAAAGCCAGGGAAAGACCCATGAAGAAGAAGTCTAGTCTAAAATAAGTCAAAGAACACTAGTCTAATTACTGGAGAAGAGATTTACTAGTGGTTGCTTTCAACCCGTATTTCGGCGCATTAAAGGAGGGAAATATGTTAAAAAAAATAAACTTCAAGAGACACAAAGACACGAGATTGAACTATGATCAGAGAGCAATGCAGTTCTATCGGTAGGGCAGTTGGAGAGAGCATCCTTCAGTGAGAATCCCAGGGAGGAAATCCCCAGGCTGAAACAGCTCTGCTGAACACTGAATCCCTCCCAGCTGCAGGGATACTGCCGTGTAGCTGAACCCGACCTCTGAGAAAAGCGAACATCCCAACGGGGATCAGAGTATCACATTAAAATTCATGCCGTCTCACTCACACTAGACGAATGCCGCATTTCAAGTCAACTGCCAAATTCTTCACAGCGAAGTTGAACTCGTCCAGGGGCGTCTGAACGTGGGAGACGGGTAACCCCAGGTAGCCGAGATGCCGGGGCAGGATCCCCTCTCCGCTCAGGAAGTCCCTGGAGAAGGCCAGGAGCAGGTCTTTACTCATCTGTAAAGAGAAAAAAAAAGCATGGCAGAGTTTAATACAACACAAAAAGATCTAATGAGAGGAAACAAAATAAACAATAGAAAAGGTTTGATCATTATGTTGAATGATGGATTAAAATTCAGAAAACATAATAGTGGGGAGTGTGAGGTTCACGTCTGTGAAATACATACACTTTCACCCCCTCAGATACAAAAGGTAGATTAGACCCTATGTACACGTTTATTATGTTTTCTCATTTGAAACCTACAGCCCTGAAGGAATTCATAAATAACTCCACACTATACTGTAGTCATGGCTTATAAATCTGAGCTGATACTGCATCTATAAATCCACTCAAAGTAAGATTTGGTTTATAAATATTCTAAGAATGAGGTCATTTTTCTTCTTACAAATATTATATCCATCTGCTGATCATGAACTCTTCAGGAATCGATCTTATAATTGATCTGTATGTATATATTTATGTAAAGTGTAAGTGTTGGTCTCAGCTCCCACATTAACTAAGAGGTAGGTCAATGTAGTCATTTACACAGTAGGACACACTTTACACACTGCCAGACTCAATAATCAGACTAACTGTCTGTTCTGCGGACAACTGAAGATGACAGCACGGAAATGAAACAGACATTTGTCACACACAGTTAAGCCCTGATGGAACAAGGGAAGGGTGTAATTAATGTTTCGTATTTCTCCATTATCTGAATTTTATAGCTGCTATATCTTAATATTATGTACTTTTACTTTTACTATTATTATATTTTATATTGTATTATCTTTTATATCTCTTTTTAATTTTTATTTTTATTTTTAATTTTTTTAAATTGTATTATCTTTTCATTAGCACCTATGGGATTGTCACAATCTAATTTCGTTGTACTACACAATGACAAAGGGCTTGAATCTATGTACTAAAAATAAACCTTTCTTAATTTTCCTCCTAATTTTGGTATAAACAGCATTGGGTATCAGACATTAAAAAAAGCCAAAAATAATGCCATCTTAACAGATTTGAGACAAGATAAAAATACTAAAATTATGATTTTATATATTTTTTTAATGTATTTAATGTTTGTTGTTGACATTGGGGGGCCTACCTTGAACTCTGCATCCAAGCAGAACAGACAGGGGTCGTGCTCAATCAGCCGGGACTCTTTGGCTTTGTCCAGGAAACACACCAGCAGGAGCAGCTTCTTCAGAGTAAAGCGAGACAGCGCCTCCTCGTGGCCTTTCAGAGGAAAGACAAAGAGATGTCAACACCAGTCCAAAGTCACACAAGTCTGAAAATGTGCACAACGTAGACAACTTTCACAACAACTACATGAAACACATTTGTTTTGTTATACTGCAGAGGACATTTTAATAATTTTGTTTTAATCAATTCCCCTATTTACATCATAAATTAAATGAATGAGTGCTATAACTGATCAAATTCACATTTTCATGTACTATCTTTTAAAGTAGAGTGTGCTTTTAAGTTGCAAGCAGGATTCAGAGAATCTCAAACAAACCTGGAAATGCTTGACCATTATCTGAACATCTATATCAAAAACTTTGCAGACTATTCATGGAAGAATTTGTGTCATTGAAAGAATGCCAAGAAGTCAAGTTGTTTAAAGTTCAACTTCTACCCAAGTTGTTAATTTTCAATTTGCATCATAAGGGGTTGTATTTCTGTTTATGATGTGACAAAATAGGTTAATATTTTGGTTTGTGTGGGAAAGGGAAAAAACACTCAATATCCCTGTATGTACTTTAAATTCAAATAGTAAAACACGCCACGGTCTCAGTCAGTTCAGACAACACAATAACAACAACCAACGCTCTTAAATTACCGTCTTTGTAAAGGTTAGGCACTTTGGCGTGTCTGAACTGAGCAGCGATGTCTGGGTTCCAGAGCAGCCGCTGGAGGATGAACATAGCCAGACCCAAAGCATCACTGTTGCTCTCCAGTGACAGCAGCTCCCCGAAGATCGTCTGATAATGAGCGACATTGTGTTTAGCAAGCGTAGCATGGCTAGAAAAGAAACTAACAAACACAAATAAAACACAGAAGGAAACACTGTCGTATAAGAATACCTCGAGCCCAATCCGTAACCACAGCGGATTGTAGGAAAGAAGCCAGTTGAGGACTTTTCGGCGTTCACCTAAAAGACGACAAAATAATGTTACTTTCAGGCTTATCGAGGGTTTGATGAGAGCATTTCAAAAACACCTACATCTGCAGGTTTCATTCACGATGTAATGCTCGTTTACCTATGTCCTTCCAAAGGTGGCGGTCTTTTCGGATGAGCAGCCTCTTGGCCTCCACCTCCAGTTCGAGCCTCTGAATAGCCTTGACCATGGCCTCAGAGGTGAACAGCTGGCAGGCAGAACGACGGAGCCGGTTCAACTTCCGTCGGGCCGTATAGGTGCTGAAAGACATCTCCTCTTTGGTGGGAGCTTTAGGCCCACTGTACTTGTCATCGCTGCCCATGGCAAGGGACACAGCACTCACTAGACAGGAAACAAATGAAAAATGTACAGATACTCATTCGAATAAAGATTCCACTTCTGCGACTGTAAGGAGTGAGTCATTAAACGATCTGGAAGCTACCCAAAGAGCGTGATTATTTATACATTTCTTGAAACCAAACACTACACAATAAAGATCTGCTGACCTTTAGCGACTTCTGTGTTGACTTTAAAGTCATCTGGGGTGAGGACATAGTTGATCCACCATGTGAATCCCCTCTCCTGCTTCTCAATCCACCTCTCATCATAGAACATGTTCTTGGCAGCGAACGGCATCGGGTGTCTCGGTATGGCTGGAAGAAAAGAGGCAGAATAATACTAAATAAAAATGTTTAAGATGAACAAAAGCCAAATACCATTTCACACACACTCTAACGAAACACTCATTTTACAATGTTCCTGCCATTATATACCCGTTTGTGCCGGCTTGATAAAGGTCAGCTTGGACTGCGCTACAGCAACAACTTTTGCCGTCTTTGTTGATGAAACTCCAGATGACTTCAGAGACCGGGCACCTGTGTGAATAACCGATAAAAGATCATTTTGAATTTCATCACATATTTATGTTGGAAAATCTCCCAGTAAGACTTACAATACAAGAACAGCAATTAAGTAATCCCCTTCTTAAGTCAGTTGTACATCATTTTATACCTCGTGAGGTGAGTTTGGAGCTTGATTGCTTCGCCTGGGCAGGAACCACAGACCTCACAGTCTTTAGAGATGATGTAGTCATTGATCGCACCGAGCCTGGAAATAAAAAGCATTATAGTAAACACAGAGAATCCAGGAACAGGGCAGATATTTAAAACAGAAGTTAAGATACATGTTTTGGAAATAGATATTCAAAATATTTTAATTGACTTCCATTAGCACACATCTACAGAGGCTGCCCTGAATATCTGACTCCAGGATGTAACCAACTACCTACAACCATAATTTAGGATATGTATTGTAAGAAAACTATTGGGTTATTTGCAGGTGTTTACTTTCAATGGGTACTATTGCAACTAATCTGATAATCTCCATAAAATCACCATTTTAAATTAACTTAACAACAGCACACTGACTTGATGCGAATGCTTTTTTTCCTTCTTTTTTTGTATAATTTTAAAGCAAAATTGGCATTTTTTAACTTCTAGCATTTACTGCACATCAGATAATCTGATAACATTAATGAAGGAGAATGAAGAAACGTACATGATGCACTCCCGTATGTGCACCATTCAAGTTTCACCATTAAGTTGCCAGTTTATTGGGTACACCTGGCTTGAATTGTATTGTTTTATACTGACAAGTGTTTCTATTATTTTGTCCGTCCCATGTATATCAATGAAGATCGGCTTAGTAACAGAAACACCTCTCTGTATAATGATTTAATGATCATTGTTTACACTGATTTTAATATGCACGTCTGAAACCGAAGAAACAACATCTAAAGTATTCTTGAAGCTCTAATATAAAAAACAACAATTTATTATCACATCCAACTTCAATGTATTTCACATTTGCTCACCTGCTGTTCTCGGCGGTTGCCTCTGCGATGCGCTTCTCCTTTCCTGGGTTGATCTTGGGGGCTCAGTTTTTCCAGCCACCACCCTGCTCCTTTTGACACGCTCAGTTTTCCCGGCATCCTCAATCATCGCGTTACTTTTCAAAAAATCCTCGCTCTTCCTCTTCTTGCTCTTCACCGCCATGTGAATGGGAAATGAGTCTTCCTGCACGGACGGAGGTACCGAAACAGTTGGAGATATGAGGTTGTGGTGAAGAGGAGAAGATGAGCCCAGGGGCGACGGAGAGGAGACAGTAAAATGGATAGAAGCAGGAGGTGTGGAAGTGGCAGAGAAAGAGAAGCGAGCGGCGGCCACAGATGGAGGGGAGGTGACAAGGAAGGTGATGGGTATAGGCGAGCCGTCGGGCCGTGGAGTCAGGCCGCAGAAGGTTAACTCCTGGGCCTGATGTCCATCACCACACAGGGAGAAGGTAGCCTCAGAGCTTTGCCATCCTTTAGTTTCTGTGTCTGGGTCTATAACAGGCAGGCCTGGAGTGTCTGGTCCAGACTCACACTGACTGCTGCCGTCAGACAGCTCTAGTGTTTTCTCTAAGAGCCTTCGCCTTGACTTCTTTATTTTCCTTCCACTTGAATTGTTTGCCTCCACCGGTGCTTTGCTCTTGATCACTGTGGCGGACGTAAAAGAGGCCTTTTTGACCCTTCCCGTGGCATTATCAGCCTCTGAAACGACCTCAGTCGCAACAACCTGTTTGCTCACAAAGAAAGTAAGTCTTGGCTCGCTGGACTCGGACCCTTGTGGGCTGTCGGGTAATGCTTTGAGGACATTTCCGTCAGGTCCGCGGCCAAGATTTCCACTCTTGGATTCCAGGGAATCTGAAAAGCCACAGCTCGAACTAGTGTCTCGAGGACTGGTGTTAATGTGGCTCAGATCAGAGTTAATGAGGGCCAGTGCATCGTTCAAAGACAGAACAGGGGTTCCAGTTATCACACTGTCCGCATCAGAATTGACAGGAGCAGAAAGTGGGCTGTCTGACAGAATATGTGGCATGAGCTTCTTAAACATCTCTGGTGTCCCGATAGGTGACAGCGTCCTGTTGAGAATTTTGGTGAGATCTTTGCTTTCAGGTTTGCCCAACGAAGCACCTGAGCAAGCAGACATGGTGCCAGAGTCCATCAGCTTTCCGGCTGGGACGAGTAGAACAAGAGGAGAGTTCCTCTGAACGTGACGGATATTCTCCAAGTCCGACAAGCCCAGGGATCGTTGCCTCTGGGTGGAATTCAATGCCTCCTTCTCCCGTGATTTCTGAGAGTAGTCGTCGACGGGGCTGAGCTTGGAGAGGGACCTCTCTCTGACAGCTTTTCCCTCGTTGAGAGAAGCAAGTGGGCTGCGTGGCTTGTCCCGTTTGTACTGTGGCTTTCGGGACACTTGGAAGGTTTTATTGGCTGCCATCTTCAATGGTTGTTCGGTTTTCTTTCTCCTCCTGGGTACAGCTACGTTTTCACCCTCCCTTTTGTTTTTGATTGTGTCCCATAAGCTTTTCTGAAACACAAAAGAAAACACAATAAAAAAAGGTATATGTCATAGGGCTATCCCAAATACCATTTTTTAGGCTTCAATGCTTCGTTAAGAAACATTCAAAAGGTATTCGAAGCTTTGGGACAGTGCCGCTGCCGCACTACTGCACACACACGCACCTCTACACATAGCAAACAGCAATATCTTAATATAATTAATAATAATTAATGTTGGATATGAATAATGAATAATATTGTGGTTGTGGGCTATTTGGGGATTTATACTTTATTATTACATACTTAAAACGAAACATTTGAATAGGGATTTGGAGATCGATTACCACGGCAATGGTCGAAGTTTCAAAGCATTTTGGGCAGCCCTAATATGCCATGTCAGAATTACAGTATTCAGATGTAGTTGTTAAAGTTCCCTAATTCTGTTTGAATGAGATCTTGTGCCAGGTTTAACTAAATATCAAGCAAGCAAAGAGTTCTGAATCTGACTGACCATTTTCACGATCTATTAAAATAAAAATGCCAATCGTAATTTTGTAGAGGCAAGGTAATGTTATAAAAGTCTTGTTTTGTCCAACAAATAAGCCAAATTAAAAAAAAAAAAAAATTTGAATTTACTATAATTATATGGCAATAAAAAGCAGCACCCTTTCACACTTGAGACATTTTAACAATATATTTTTTTATATTATTACTTAAAAAAATTACTTCAACAATTAATTGTTTATCAAACTAGTTGCCAACCAATTTCTGTCATTGTTGCAGCTCTACTGGAATCAATAAAAAAAAATTAAAAAAATAAATAAATCATCAATTTTAGTGCAACTGTAACTTTTGAGAACATTTTACCTTTTTCTTTTTTGGTGCTTCTGCTCTCCCCAGCAGCACAGCCTGTTGTTTGAGGACCCCATTGGCATTAAAGAGGATGAGCTCTCTGATTCCACCTTCTTCTGTTGGAGTCCAGGTTACCGTCAAACTGAATGAGCCCTCAGGCTGCAAACACAAAAAACACACAAGGCAGGATGAGGAACAACTGCAATTATCTGATATTGATCAATATGTTTATCTAACACGTGAAATTAGGACAACGTAGATATAATAATGATTGTTTTTTTGCACAAAGCTGAGCATGACAGCAGCTTTGTTTAACGTACAGGCTGCACCACGTGTGTTTTTCCTCACCTTCCACTGAGGAGGTCACTGAACATTTCTACCAGCCACTCATTTTTTTTTTGTGTGCCACTTCTGAAATCTAAGTAGAACGCTTTAAAATTGTAAACGCTGAGTCAGTGATACCAGACTGTAGAATTATGGAATATATCATGTAACCTTAATCCATGACTATATTTGGTAACACTTCATTTTACAGGTCCAAAAATGTCATGGTAATTAGGTGATAATTAGCAAGTTATCTATTTTAAATTTCTTTGGAATTACTGCCAAATTACCCTAATATTCACCTCAATTTATTATAAACAGGACTTAATAATTATTGCTAAAATATTATATAATTGTTAAAATAGGGCCCTTAGACCAAAACTAATAGAAGACACTTCTGATCACCATTGTAACTTGTTGTCTACACAAATGTAACCTGGTAGCTGATGTCACAATTCAGGGAGTTGTTTCAGAAATTTCAAAGAAGTTCTTTGCTAATTATCATCTATTTACCAGCAGACATGGAAACAAAGCATATCAATTCACTTTGTATTCTTTTCCTGTAAAATGTATTAAATAAATGACCAGCTATTGAGAAATAGCAGAATATAATTATTAAATAAGATAAGATATTATTTTATTAGTCCCTTAGTGGGGAAATTTGCAGTGTACAGCAGCAAAGGGGATAGTGCAAAAAAAACAAGACGCATCAGCTAACACAGTAAAAAAGAGCTAAACAAAGTGTAACAAAATATGAACCATTTAAATAGAAGGAAGTATAAAAACAGGAGCAGTATATACAATATTGACACTAAACAGACTATTAACAAAATTGCACAAGTGGAAAATGATATTGCACAGTGAGAATGAATGAATGAATGAAATTCCACCTGAAAATATCAGGTTATTGTCAATAATGTTTATAATAAAGTAAATTTCAATAAATGTATAGGTAAATTTCAAATAGGTTAACTTGCTAATTATCACCTAATTACCATGGAATTTGTGGACCTGTAAAATGAAGTGTTACCATATATTTAAGTTAAGCTTTAGAATTGCTTTTTAAAAAAAAAAATATTTCTTAATATAAAGAAAACCTGTCTGCCATGCTGGCAGGTGACCTGAAATTTTTGACATGCAACAGCCAACATTTAGCCTGTTATTTGGCAGATGGTCCAGGTGCTAATTTCATTCCCTGGTTAAGAACACATAAAGCCAACATTACCTGAATGGTGAAGGTGTTGTGGTCCACAGAAAAGCCTTTACTTGAGGGGATCTTCTCCACAGTAACCTCAGCTTCTGAATCCTCAGTCGGGTTGTCGACACGCAGAACAACAGACCTGGAGGTGCCCAACTTTACTGATCCAAATGTCACAAAAGGAGCCTTTGAAAACAGAGTCAACATCAACACTGGAGCATCGTTCTCCTTGTTAGCGTTGTCTCTCTTTACTGGACTGAAGTCCATCACTCCTCTCCGCGTTGAAGTGTCCGTTTCAGCCATTTCAAACGAAAGAAAGTAGCAGCTGGCTACATGTTACGCAGTTAGTTTCAGTACTACCATGTTCTGAATCAATACTAACCAGCTAACAAACGTTATAACCACGCTTCCTTCAACACAAGTTTGAAATTTGGTCGTGTTGTTTAATCAGCCAATCAGGTGCGAGGGATGGCTGCCTCTTGGCCAATGGGTGAAGAGAACAGATCGAATCTGTTTGAATACACAGCTGTCGACCTATCAGCTATCGACTACATTTTTTTTAAACTGCCGTAAACCACGCCCATAGTCTGAGAGAGAGAGGAAAAACAAAAAAGGAAGCTGTGTCACTCTGATCTTATTTTTTTGACGCCACTAAAAAACAAAAAGGACTGATTTATTCTCTCGCATATGTTTTGAGCACATTCCTACCAAAAGTGAAATTTATGCTAAGAACCAGAACTACTATTTAACTTGTTCAAAATGTCCATAGAAGAAGAGCACATGAGTAGTTTACATCGCATCTCTAAACTAGATTGTGGTCCAACATTTTTACCATGGAGTGATGCATCAGTAAATTCATACGATCTCTGCTTTAATGTGCATGTTTAACTGAATGTGTTTGAAACAAATAATATAATAATCACAACAACTTACTTTATTACTTTTTGTTTTATTGCATTCGTGAATGTTATGTCCTTTTATACAATTTTTTTTTTAAAAAATTTAAAAAATGAGAAAAAAAAGTGATTGGTCCGTGTTGAAAAACGTGATGATGCATGTGAAGCATAGCTCGCCGTGATCGTATAGTGGTTAGTACTCTGCGTTGTGGTCGCAGCAACCCCGGTTCGAATCCGGGTCACGGCAGTCTTTTGAGGCTATAGCCGTGATGAAAATTATATTCAACGTTTATGATGTACCCTCAAATATCGTTGAGGGTACAAACCACGATGTATAATGATATTGTAACTAGAAAACCTGAATTCTGTTGTAATTGGTGGTACACTTCATGTCCATTGATAATATTAATATTTTTTCAAAAATTGTAAATAAAATATGTTTTACAGATTAAAGGTCCCATACTGTAAAAAGTGAGATTTTCAGGTCTTTTACGTTATAAAGCAGGTTTAAAGGGACTGTGTGTAACTTCTTACATATATAAATCCATCTGGGTCGGTGTCCAATGCGCGCTCACGTGTGGCTACGCTGTTCAGACTCAGACACCAACACAAACTACACGGAAGCACCAAACCCCAAAGTTATATCTAGTGAAGCCCGTCTTGCAAAACAGTGTTGGCCGCGGTCAGAGGACGGAGGGGAGACCGTAGCTTTGGTCTCCAGGGCCGGAGTCTCTGCTCCTCTGCCAGCCTGCCTTCACTCAGCTCGCTCCAACTATCGTGTATGCGCTCACACTACACTAGTTACCTTTTCTGTTTACCTGACAGAGTTGAAACTATTGTATGCCTCCACCAACCAGTTTACATCCACATCGGTCCAAAATCTTATCACTTCATCATCTCTTCCTATTCGACATTTGGGTAAAATTGTCATAATTAGCACATGAATTATTGAGTTATGGTTGTAATGTGTTTTGTGAGGTCACAATGACCTTTGACCTTTAACCACCAAAATCAAATCAGATCATCCTTGAGTCCAGGTCGACGTTTGAGCAAGAATTAAAGAAATTCCTTCCAAATCCTGAGATCAAATGGCACGGACGGGTGGTCAACGATATGTAAAGTTTCCAAAAAGAGAAGCACAAATCAGAAACCAAATCACACACAGTTCTATTTATGTTACATACTGTATATCCGGAAATACTTCTGTAATCACTTTTATTTCTGGTAGAAATGCAGGGATTCCTATAGTGCAACAAACTAATAATAATAATAA
>CAKALG010002177.1:0-14922 GCA_916700815.1 Helicolenus hilgendorfi | reverse complement strand
AAAAATATTACTACTTTAGTAAACCCAGCAAACTCAAATGTCACATTGATAGATACAGTATGAAAAAGTTCCCACTCTATAGTTTTGTGAACTTAACTGCATGTTACATTTTAAAAAACTTAAAGGACAAGACAGTTTAGTAAAAATAATTACTGAATGCAGTCAGTATTCAGGTGATCAGGTGTGAACGTATATTGTTAAAATTCAAAATAATATGAATTATCTTATTCTTGATAACAAATCTGAGGCCAGATTAAACAACACCAAATATAATTATATTATAATTTATCTTCATAGGCCCTAAAGGGGCATTCAAGAAGACATTTCATCACATTTTTTCTCTGGACAGGCAGGTCTCCATGATCATTTTCGTTGTGATTAGGCTGACACATTATCCCTATTACTGAATGCCAGAGGAACATTCGTTTGTGGGTCCCAAGTAGAGACATGGCTCACTGAGGTCTGCTTTGATGGGGTTTGATTATTTGCCCTGGCACAAAAGAGAAACATAACAGAGTAATTAGGCCACCAGTTGAAGGAATAAGCCTTTGTGATCATGAAAAGACCCTGTCAGTCAATGCCATAGCACATAGACATTTTTGTGAGTAAAATGGTTTAAAATAGCTCAGATGTTATATGAGTCATTACTTTTCACATAAAATTCTTGCCTGTGGTTTCATTATTACTGCATGAACAATCTCTCTCCATCAACCCTTTTTTTTTTAAACAACTTCAGTCAGTAGAGTACCCCCGCAGGAGGACCCACACAGCCGATGCTGGTTTTAAATATAGACAAAATGTATCTTTTCTGACAATATCAAATTCATTATTGTAAGCTTACTGTGTGTAGAGCAGCCCTGAAAAATGATTCAGTTCGCATTAGAAAGGGCACCTGGACAGATGGTCCTGCACCAGCTGGACCTCTGTCGGCGTACATGTGCCCTATTAAATCTCTGCATTATATTCCTTTGTACCGGAGATCTCATTTGTATCCATTTCTAAAAACAAAAAAAAAAGAGACATGATACTTCCGAGGGAAAAGTGGGGATGATATTTGTCACAATAATTATAAATTGATGAGACAGAAGGGGCATCTGTTTGAACAAGGCAGCGACCGTGCTCTCCCACATCCCACATCTCTGTCTTTATTGTGTCCGTACATAGTGACCCAATCAGTGATAGTGGAGGCCAGGTGGAGGATGGGGGGTCCAGCACAGAGAAAATTGTCACTATGATTGATGAGTTTCACCAGAGACGAGGCTTTTATCTTTTACCTCTTTTTCTCCCATTAACTATATATCTATCTCTATTTTCCTAAAACTGCAGGCACAACTCAAGGGCGCAATGGTACAAGGGGTGTAGCCAACTAGTTTTTGGTGACCAGATGCACAAGTGCAATCCTGGAACAGCACACCTTGGGGAGAAGAAACTGGAGCAGGATGAATACATCGTTAATGAGAGGCATACATTCTCAACAGGTGGAGCTGAAGTGATCTTCGGTAATGACCAAATCAAATAAGTGTGGTGGGTCTAGTTCTGCTCTGTGTAGTACAGGAGACAGGGACCATACTTCCCTGGAGTGTATTTCATCACTTGTCACAATCTTCCACCACCTTCCCAGCATTCGTAGAGAGACAAAACATTCTTAGAGTTTATCTTGCATTTATTCCATCTGTGCTTACGTAATGCTATGAGCAAAGTCAGTAAATACTGCACGCCAGGGACAGACTGGCCACCGGGAAGTTCTTCCGAAGACTCCAAAACGGCCAGTCCATTCCAGGCCGAACCAGCCGGTGGTCATAGAGTTATTATTTTTGAATGTCTGATGTCAGTACAGTATGTAATAGACCCGCCTGTCCTCCAGAAGAAAGCGTGTCAGTGTCATGTTTCGTATCGCCGAGACATGAATATTACACGCCTGTGCAGTGACGGTTGTCATGTGACGTTTATCACATGTGTATAATGGCATTAGATGAAAGGTCAGGGGATGACCAGAATTATTTAAATGAATCCTGAGGGAAACATGAATGTTTATACCAAACTTCCAGTGCTCATTATGAACCTTCCCGGTGAGAAGTTCAGAATGAAAAGAGGAAGTAAAGCTAGTGGAAGTTGAACACGTAAAGTTCGTAAAATAGAACTGTCCCTAAGCTTTTTGTTCAAACACAGCACATACCCTTACTGACATAGGTGTATAAATTAGCCATGAAAACATACTTTCTCACATACAATATGACGAGTAGGAAATATGACTCAGGACATGTTCAAAATAAAGATTTTACAGGAATTTACTTATATTGTCATGTTCTTGGTTAAGCGCAACAACATACTGTACGTAGTACTACATAAACAGCCCTCCTAACAGGCTGGTAAAGGGGTCCAGTATGTTTTTTTTAAGCGTAAACTGTTCTTGTGAAGGAGGTACAGTGTTGTTGTAACCCTAAGAAAGCACCTTGCCCAAAATGGAAACAATAACTTAATGTTTGGCACGGCTGTAGCTCAGTGGATAGAGTGGTCATCCTTCATCTGCAAGGTTGGCTGTTTGATTTCCTGTTCCTACTGTGTGCATGTCAAAGTGTCCTTGAGCGAGACATTGCTCCCCGGCAGCAGCCCACTGCTCGTAAGGACTGGTTAAATGCAGAGATCAAATTGTACCTGTGTGTATATGACAAATCTAATAAAGTTTAAGTTAAGTTATTTTAGACATTTTGAACAGGGTTTCCAATTTTTGTCACAATCTAATTTGTGTAATCTTGGATTCACGGGAGAACACGTCACAGTGTTTGATTCCAGATGGTAGTGAATAGGTGTTGCATTAATGTAACGGTAATGTACTGTGAAATGCACACTTATTTGCGACAGGACTACTTTGTAAGCGCTACTCAGCCACATTTGTTCAGAATTAATGCACACTATTTGAATTGCAGGAAAATGCTGAGTCAGACAAATGGGATATTGTATTGGTGGTGTATGTTGCCCAATAACTATGATCCCCAAACAATGGATGCAAATGACAAAGTATATGGGACTATTATTCTTCATGAACTTTTTTTCAGTCTGCATTAAAAAGGCAAAATGATAAACACAGTAGTGTGCATCCACCTCTATCGACAACTGTTCCTCTCTGTGGCTCCTATGGAAAATCCAATTTTACACACCATGGCCTTTGTAGATTACTTTCTATTTCCTCCACCCAATTTTTATGAAGACATTGTGATTTTATTAACCAGTAAATACAGTTCTGTGTCACATAGTATGCATAGACATACATAAAGATCTATCAAACAGAGGCTGAGAGATGGAGTCGCGGATATTAAATCAGAGCAGTTAGTTTGAACCTGTTGGGGTGTACTGTATCCCCACCGCCAGCACAGCCATCGCAAGACTCCCAGAACTACTTGCTGATGAATTTGTGCCTCATCGTAACATTCAAGAACATAATGTCCATTATTTATGTCATGTGAAATCAGCAAGAACATTTTCTTGACAGATTAGTTTTACTTTTTCACTCTTTGACGGTTAATGCCCGAGAAGAATTGTTTTCTGCCTTGTAGTATTACCTCACCGTGGCTCAGGGGGAGTGAAAGAAACAATAAAACAGCAAACGTGCAAATAAAAGCGGTAATAGAAAGACTCAACTGTCATCTGTAAGAGTGACACTGATATCAAATGTTGATGAAAAATTGAGCAAATATAGAAGGCAAACATAGCTGTGTTTTTCTTTTGCATTGATATTTTATGTTGTTTTAAATTGTTTTACTTGAATGACTTTAATATACATATTGGTGACGATGTAAATTAAACAAAAATGCCACAAATTAAAGGAATTACCCTGAAAAAAATAGAGAACCGTAATGAATGAAGATGTTTCTGTGTAGTTCACAAGGAGGTTTGATGAGCATGGGAATTATGTGATGTGAATCATACGCTATTATCAGATACAAACCCAGTTGAACACGTATGGCAGAATTAAGAGCGACGTGCTGAACAGCATTCCCTACCACCATGATCAAAATACCAAATGAGGGAAAATATTTTGTAAGAATGTTTTATTTATCTTTCCAGGTGAGTTTCACCAATCTCTGAACCCATCTGCTATTGGTCTAACGACGATGTAGCATCTGGGGGCAACGGCTAATATGTCTGGGGTTCCAGTGTAGCCGGTGGATATCTGGATAACCAGGCCAAGACCGGTCATATTTTAACAGTCTGGTTAGCAACTTGTGACACGAGAATGGACTTGGAATTGAGAAACGACGTCTACGACCAGATTATATGCGCATTCATATCCAGATATCTGTTTATAGAAATTAGAGTTTCATACTTGCCAAGGAACACTGAAGCTGTTCTGGAAGCTCATGGTGGAATAACATCTTACTAAGTCTTTAATTTTTAACCCATTAGATTTCCATGAAAAGACTTAGTGGGTCCCTCCAGATCATGGGCCGCCAATGTTTGGCTGTTGGTGAAAGTCTGTGGCCCTAGTTTTTGCGATGTGTTTTGCAAGGTTGGCACTAGTCTGCCTTTGTCAGCGGCTTTTCAGACGATTCAGCATGTTGAATTGGTGGCAGAACCTGTCGGTGAGAGAAATCACTCTGATTGGCTGTTCAGCTTAAACAAATCAGTGTACGAGAGTGAAACAGAAGTGAGGAAAGCAAGCCAACGAGTAAAGCCAAGACGGCACACACAGAAGGCTCTTCTCATTTTTCATCCTTATCTCATCTGATCATTCAAATACACAGATATTTTCGCAATGACATGGACATCTGGAATGAAGCTAAGTGGTGGGTGAGAGTGGTGTATAAATGGTATGCAAAGCTGCTTTGTTTCATGTATGTATCATAACGACGGCTTGTATATCTGCAGTCCTTTGTCTCCCGTTGTTTGAATGAAGAATACAGATTACCGCCATCTGCTGGTATGGAGAGTTATTTCCTCTCAGGCAGGCGCAGAATGTACATGCTAGTTGGCTGTTGGCTGTAGTCTCTGTGGTGTGTTCAAGTGACATTTTTTGGCCAGAAGACGATGGCATGAAGCGATGAAACAGTTGGTCTACGTCGCTGCTAGTTCTTGGATATTGGTGTGGTGTGTTTAGGCCTTAACACTAGTGGCTTCTTCTTTAATAGGGAATGATGCAATCAACTTATCCAGGTTCTTCACGTTTTTGAAAAACGACAACATGAGGGTACACTAAACATGAAATAGGCTATGCAATGTCAAGCTAATTTACTCAGAGTTTTGAGATTATATCTATCTATATATCTATCTATCTGCTGTATGTCTTTTAAACCTCTTCTCCTTCCCTCCCTTGCTTTACCCCAACACTGTGTGTGTGTGTGTCAAGTGATGAACCATCCTCCATTAGCCTGGCTCACCTTCGCGAGCAGCCTGGCACTGTGAACAGTGATTAAGCATACTTTCCACTGTGTAACATACTAATTTAGTAAAAGGCCCAAAGCATAGCAGCTCCCTTCAGTGATCATATTTTTCTCCATAATTAGTGTGGCATTTTTGTCTCCTATGAGAGCAATCCATTTTAGCTATTATAAAAGGGGTTCTTTGTTTAAATGTGCTCCGTTGTTTCACAGGCATATCTTTGGGAGCACAAAAGCAAAGATTGGCCCAAGATTCTTGTTGGAGGTGTGCACTTTCTATTCTTATTTTCTTTAATTTGATTCTTTGTTCAGGCCTGTGTCCTTTCGATAACCATCACCAAACTCTGTAGATCAGCTCTACTTAGTGGATATATTGAGCTATTAGTATCTTTTAGCTCATTGTTTTGGTTTTGTGGCCCGATTCACCCTTACAGCTCTAGACAGTGTAGTCTCCAGAATGTTTTGTGATAAAAAAAAAAAAACTGTACCCTACAACCAGTTTGCAAATTCTTAAAATTAGCAAGTGAACATAGTGCTTGTCAGCTAAAGAGCCAGATACTTCTCGCTATAGAGACAAAAAAAAATGTTCCCCCTTAACGCCTTAAGCCCTGAACGTTCAGGGACTTGACTGATGTCACCTGGTAAATGGTTGAGTGTGAGAGGCTGCAAGGCCTTGAATTGGTATAACTATGTATAGGACAGCATTTAGTGGTGACATAGCACGGTACCTTGACGATGCTAATTGTGTGTCAATTTTGCGTTTTTTTTTTTTTTTTTTTTTAAAGTTATTTTTTGGGGACATTTTTCCATTTTATTGACAGTGGATAGAGTCGTGAAAGGGGGGAGAGAGAGATAGAGTGGATGCGGAAATGGCCACAGGCTGGATTCGAACCCGGGTCCGCCGCTGCAAGAACTGTAGACTTGCTACATGGGCGCCCGCTCTACCGACCGAGCTAACCTGACGCCCAATTTTGCGTTTTTTACTGCCTATTTGAACGCCTTCCAGAGGCCTGTACTATGAAGCAGGATTTGGGGTTAGCGAGGTAACTTCAGGGTTAAATCTGGGTTTTCAGTTCACTTCTTACCGGGGTAGATCGCCATGGTAACTTAAACTGAACACCTAACCTGCTCCGGAGCAGGTTATGTTCCAGATAAGAGATCAACTCGTAAAAAAGCATCACCTACTGACCAATCAAAGCTCAGTGCACGGATCATATGATAATATTACACAAATACCAATAATTTACAGTCATAATCCAGGCTAAAAGCAACACAAGAAGTTTACACTGACAAATGCAGTAAGAACAGCTGGCTGCATGCTGTGGGTGCTTACCGCTTTGAATTATGTTTTTATATATATATTTTTTTGTCTCCCAAGTCTGTTTCACACTGCCGGATTCGGGGACGCAGCTGAAAGAAGGCTGAAATAGTCACATATGCCAAAGGGCATAATGAAAGTGCTCATAGCCAGACTGAGAAACCCTGGGTTGACTTACCGAGTTGATAACCACCGTCGTTAGACCGCTTAGCGGGATCACGGTTGTTAGGGTTAGTGAAGCCAGATAACGAGAAGATACCCTGAGTATGTTGAATTGCTTCGTAGTACAGGCTTCATTCAGGCTTTTGCCTTTACTTGTTTGTGTTAAACTTCATTAAGCTAAATTAAAGGAAATGGTTGATGAATAAAACCGATGTATAATATAGTCTAGTGCATGCATTCCTCAGATTTTTTATGTTTCATCTTAAATCCCTAATGTTAATATTTCTGTGTAAATTAAAATATGCCTGGCTTAACACCCATGTGATGTCCTCCTTGTTTACCTTTTTTTTTACGCTTCTGGGCTTCCCCTGGTAACCATGGTAACCATGTGTTTAACGTCACAACGGTATGAATTGTGGGTAATTCCCTCTGGCAAAGTCTGCAGAAATGCGAACTTACCGAAGGTGTTCATAAAGGCCTCAAAATGTCTGCGATGACTTGGCGGTTTGACGGTGGGACCACCTTAAACCCACACAGACTTTGCGGGAATGTACCTCAAAGTCTGTGAGTCTGCAAAGGTGGACATTGAGATTGGGCTCCTATGGTAACACATATGGCATATCAATTTTAAAGGTGAAAATATGTCAGTGTCACGTTCACAGTTTATTTTTTTGCTGCCCCCAAGTGGCCAAAACATCAGTTGTTACAGGTTTAACGTTGCTTTTGCAAAATGTACACAGATACAATAACACTCTGATTGTGTATTATATTGATGTGAGTCACACTCGCATCGATGGAGCTCCCTGCAGACTGGAGAGTAGAAGCTGCGTCAAAGACTCCCTGAGTTCTGACTCACTACCAGAATGAGGAGGCTTAGGTTAGCTTACTGAGTGCCAACTTAAGGAGCCAAAGCAAGATTAGACTGCATCACACTAATGGAAACAAATCCATACACGAATTCTAGGACATTCCTACAGGGATGTAGGATCAGTATAGCATCTCTGCTGTCTATAGTAGCATTCGGTAATCAGGTAGTAATCCGTACAAAGCGAGATCATTTTCACCTGCTTCATGGTATTTTATCTCCTGAAGCAAAAACATAAAGCTGCTTCATTGTCATTCGTCTCATTGGGTCTGTGATCGGGCCTGTTTAGTTTGGGAGAACAGCTGCTCAGATCCGTCTGCTTCTCATATTGCAATCAGAAAATCAACACATTTCCGAAGTCCCCCCAGGTGGTTTGACCTGCTACAAACACTGCCATTGCATAACAGGCAAGTGAAAACAGTGGGTGTGTTCGGAGGTAAAGTATTATGCACATCCAGCTTCCTCTCAGAGCATTTTAGCCTATCGCTATTTCCTCAGCCTACTGAGAATAATTGTGCAGGAGCTTATTTGCTCTGTGCCTGATGCTGTGAACGAGCAACTAGAGGAGGCAGAATATTTTAATCAACAAAATAAAGACGTTTACATTTCTTAATAAAGAAATCACGAACACACTGTAAAAGCACCATGCCATTTTTCTAGGAGGAGCTGATGAGAATATACGTATGTTGTAATTCTTTCTGAAATTTCTATTTTACCATGGTGTAAATGTGTCTGTCTGGATTATGATCATTCACAAAGCCTGAAATATTCATAACTGTTTCATCATGAATGTTAAGGAATATTCACAATCCATTGCTCATTGTTTTATATGGTATTATTGCGTTTGATGTTGTTCAGTGGAGTATAGAGAGAATGTGATAACCGGAGAGGACAGCGAGTAGAGTGATGGCAGGATGAGCGTCCTCCAGACTCCCAACCTCTAAGTACAAGTTCTCCTCCTTCTTACAAATCCCAACAGGGCTTAGGAATCGACACCACACTGTGCGGCATTCAGAGTATTTAGGAACTAATCCGCCATACGTTGTTGGTTACTGACGTTTATGGAGCAGATTCTACATATTGAGGTTGGAAATTGTGGTTTTGACTGATATTCATGTGCCTCTCAGTCTCTGGATGAACTTTAGGGATACCTCAACTTTTTCATCCAGCGCCATCATCATCATATCAAAATTTTAATGTGTCCAAAACTTGCAAAATTAATAAAATCTCCATCAGCCTCAGCTGTAATGAAGCATGCTGACACACTGAGCTCAGATAAACATGGTGAACATTATACTTGTTAACACTTAAATGCGTGGGTGTTTTTTAAAACATTCTTATACCTCAAGTTTTTAGAGACACAACACTTATATTACACAGATTAAAACATGTATTAAAATCATATTGCTTATATTCGGATTAGCTAGAGTGAAGATGCTGGTAAAATATGTAACTCGAAAACCCATGATCATAGTAAACTAACATCCAACCATCAGATTTTGGAGGTTGTGGCATCTCTTTCCTTTTCTCCAGCCATGACCACAACAGCTGAAGGCCGAGCTTTTCCTCGAGGAGAGTTGTTACTTGTGAGCTCTTCTGGTTTCAAAGTTGGAAATTTGGCCAAGGAAATTACTTGCATGTTTGTAGCAGGCCTATCTTACGATATCTCGACCGTTGAGATCGAATGTCGAACTTCTCCTGCTCCAGTTCTCCAGTTTTGTTTTTTAAATAATATGATATATGATATTTTTTTTAAAATGGATTCCTCATCATCAGTAGCCACAGGTACATTTTCATTTTCATTTCCAAGTAATTTTTCTTTTACCTGGATAAAATTAATTTCAAGCAACTGCAGCCTATACTTGAGTAAAGTAATCTAGTATTCTTTACATCCCTGCTGATTTCCCTTTCTGACATTCGATGATAATGACTGAGATATCATCACCATTGATGGTTTGCCAGTAGCCTACACGTGTGATGAATTATTGATATATACTATATTTAAATAGACACTGCTGTGCCTAAGTATGGCTGCTCGGGTGTTTGAGGACCTTGACAATCATACAGACAATTGGCAAAATGGTTTGTTTTCCTTGCCATGTGTAAAAGTCCATTTAGGGCTAACTGTGGAAATCAGTGGAGTGGAGTATAGAAAAGCTTGTGCACGTGCATACAATCTCAAAGATTAACAAAACACGTGTAATGAAATAGGTTTCCTGTTTGGAAATGTAAAAGCTTTCATGAAATGGATATACTGTAATAAATGCGATATCAATCTGTGACAGAGGGGAGCAAAACAGACATTTATTTATATGAAAATATTGGAAGTTGTTACACTAACCACATGAAACATGGAATTAATTTAATAAAAGACTGCACAAAACGCATTGTCTAGAAACACACAGTGTGTCGTGGAACAGCAGAGATGTGAGCTGGTAAGTAAAACAATCCGGCTGTGAGATAATGAGACGGATCGCTGACTAGATATGGAAGAAGAGATGAATAGATAACAAAATTACCTGAAATATTTATAACCTCTGTCTCTTTCATCACTGCTTTCCTCATAAGCCATTAAAGGGCCCTTTTGGGACCTCTTAATTGAGTTCCTTTTCGGAAGA
Source organism: Helicolenus hilgendorfi (assembly GCA_916700815.1). NCBI lineage: Eukaryota > Metazoa > Chordata > Actinopteri > Perciformes > Sebastidae > Helicolenus > Helicolenus hilgendorfi. Next base: position 4,584 of record CAKALG010002177.1, on the reverse strand, counting down.
GAATATGAAAGGCTTCTTTTTTATCCCCCCCGCCCCTTTTCAACTGGAGAATGGGCTGATTAAAACCCGGAGAGTGGAAGTTGTAGAGGGGAAGTTCATTGCAAACAGGGGTGCAACGTGAGTGATTGACTCAGTCTCCTGTAAGACATTAGGTGGACATAGTTATTGAGCCTGGACTGACTGCAGCTTTACACACATCCTCAAGTATTTACCAGGCCTGTAGCTACCATTGACAACACATATCGAGGTCATGTATTTTTTCTAGGAATTTGAGGTTTTAGCAACCTGGGGAGGCTTCACATTTCACAATGAAAAATGTACACATGCTGGGTAATTTATATGCTGATTTCAGTACATGATCTCACAGAATTACATGAAATGGCCACAACCTTTTGACAGTGTTTTACTTGGTGGTGGCACGTAATGTCAACACATTTTGTGTCACCACCACTGAAACAATTTAACGTTAGATTTAGGCGACAAAACTATGTTGTTTGATTTAGAAAAGTGTGTTAGGTAACTTCTTATGGGAGCGTGTCTGTGTTCCCTTAGCCCTGTAGTCGCCTCAGATCAGTACTTCCGCCAGTGCCATGCCATTTTTCCGACGGCTTATTATTCCGAAACCCCATGACCCGCCCTACTCTGCCTCTGATTGGCTTACTCTGATATTCTAACCCTAAACCTAACCAATCTCACATCTCATGCCTAAACCTACCAAGATAGGGCTGAGGGAACATAGGGCTGACCCCCCTTATAAGTAGCCCACCTAAGTTAAAAAGATCAGTTTGGGATAAAATAATTATATTCATGTAACTTCTGAAGTAACTACGTGATTTAAAATAACTCAACATTGACTTGTTGACACAAACACAGGTCTCTTGGGTGAAAGTCCCATGTTTGACCATCTCATCCACCCTGACCTCCTCCCATTTGATTATAATGTATTTCTGTTGAACCTAGGAATTTGCGTCACCACTATGAAAACGGATCCTCGCTGACTTCTCATCGGCATTGTTTCCGTGGTACCGGCACGTAATTTAAACACATTCCATGCCATTACCACGTAATGTCTGTTAACAGGTCATGGTCATTTTTACAGTTGTTACTAATTATGCTTTTTATCAACTCGATAACGATTGTTTGTGTGTCTATTTATGTCTAATCTACAAAGTAAAAAAAACAAACATCTAAAAGTATTTCATTTGTTTTTCCTACGTTTGACACATTGACCTGATCGGAACTTGGAGGCAACATGGGCTCAATGGCCTTGGTTGCTTATTGTATGTAGCATTGATGTTTTCTTTGGTAGGTTTAGCTCACAATAATCATTATTTGGTTTCCTTGGACAGTTTAAATTCTGTTAGAAACATATATACAACTTAATTTTGAGGTTTGACATATTTTTATACCTCAGTTTTTAATTGTAGGTGATTCCTAAGTGATTCTAAGTGATGATAAGTGATTCCTTAGGGTAATATATATATATACGTTTTTATTTGACCTATGTATAACTACTATTATTCTCCACAATGAAGCTTCCGGAATCATCCGGCTGGATTTTTTTTTTATTTCCATACATGATTCATTTACCTATGACTGATGAAGGAGCAGCAGATTCATTTGCCTTTTTTAAAAGTGGAAATGAAGAGCTGGAGCACTGGAAGCAATACTTTGACTGATTAATCACTGCTCACTCTGCCATCTACAAATGCCGAGCAGATGGTCTGGCACCGCTAAAATTAAACTGCTAACAAATATGCAGGTAGCGTTGTGGATGTGACCTCGATGGCAGCCGCTGTGTTGTTGTCGAGCTCCTCTATTGTTCTGTCGCCTCTGAGTTCGAAGAGATGGCCACTGCATTGTATTGAAGTGCATTGTGTGACAAGTGTGCACCTGCATGTGTGTTTAGGAGAGAGGGAGTGGGTACATTTTGGCTTTTCTGAGGTGAGAGATCCAGATTATTTCATCCCTACTTTGATGAGATTTCAAAAAAAAAGAAAATGCCTGGGGACGTGATTTGTTGCCTACATGAATAGGGGAAAAACAAAATAATCTATATTCCTTGTGGACTACAGTAAAGACACTTTTTTGAAAACAAGCATTTCTCTTTGTCTGCAACATATGGGAATAACAAAAGTGCCGTCATCACAGGCCTCGCTGTGTTCACAGTATATGTAAACCATAAAAAAGCCACTGAATGCTCCGTTGTCTGGAACATCACCGAATGCATCCATCCATCCGAGTGGATGTGTCTGAGGACAATTCCACAGTGGATTTCTTGTGCAGGAGAGTGGATGGGTGATAGAACAAAATGAGAGGCCCAACTCTCCATAGATCTCATTAGGCCGGTCATAACATTGCAACAATAGTGGAAGGCATACTCATCTGACTCCTGTTCCCCGCACACTCCCAAAGCCGTAGCATCAGCTCTTTTGCGCCATCACAGGCTCTGGGTTAAAGCTACAGACAGTACACGGCCAACTGTGGTTGTCTGCTGACACGTTTGCCAATTGAGTGTTCCACAACAGCCCGCCATCATTAGTCTGCTTTACTGTGACGCTTATTACAGGGTGCCTCTTTGTTTGGCGATTCATGCAGAATGGATGGAAGAAGTCCACCGTTTGTTTCCACACATGGACATTTGGAAGAAAAAATACAACATGTTAAGTGTTGAATAACTGTTTTGGACTTGTGGAAGGATAGGGTGGAGAGTAATCATGGGGTTTAGATTTTAACCAAATGGAATGGATTAATGTGTCAGTTATTTTTTATGCTTTTGCTTTTTTGGAATAAAGCACTAGAGGTTAATCTTTCATCATGAACAGTCAGATCATTGTTTTACATAGGGGGATAACCTTGATAGAGCTGAACCCTTTACAACCGATGGTGTGCCTTTTTCTAAAATCAAACAAAATATTAACCAAAGGGAGTGCAAATTCGAGAAAGCAAAAAAATATATATATATTTGTGCTTCTGTTTGCCGGCGCTGATACCACTCCGCTGTGTATTCTCCATATTAATGAACCTTTCTATCACACTAAAACAGATTATCGCAGCTCTGCATTTATTACAAACACCAGTGTAAAGGCAGCATAATAATGGCAGAGTAATTATGAGCTGTGAATTGAAATATAGATTCACATCATCACTATGTGAAATTGTCAACAACAATATGCGCTGTCTGTGGGGAATAGATATGGGTTTCATTGGCTGCGCATCTATTTATGTCTCAATTACTTCCTCTTTTTATACTGTAACTTCATGTGGAAATGAACAAAATGGAAAGTAAAAGATGTTTTATTAAGTCCTTCCCATTATGTGACTCTGGTGTCTTGATTTGATGTAAAGACCATGACATCAGAGACAGATCGTTGGCTCATGGTGTCATAGTTCAATGGAGGAAGAGTAGAAGAGGAAAGAAAAAGTATAATAATGCGTTAACGCAAATTTGTTTTAACGCCACTAATTTATTGTTCAAATTAACACAACTTGCAATTTTTAGGTTGTAGTGGTCATGTCATTGGTATCAACCATGTCATACTAGCCTGAGGTTAAGTTTTGGCGAGGAAAAACTGTCAAGGCCATTTTCAAAGGGGTCCATTGACCTCTGACCTCAAGATATGCAAATGGAAATGGGTTCTATGGGTACCCACGAGTCTGCCCTTTACAGACATGCCCACTTTATGATAATCACATGCAGTTTGGGGCAAGTCATAGTCAAGCTGCTGTTGCCTGTTGGGCTTGAGTATAATTTGAGCATATTTTCACATGCTGAATGCAGTACATGTGAGTTTTTCTGGACAATATTTGTGATTAATTTTCAATTAATCGGGATTAACTATTTTAATCAATTGACAGCCCTAAGAATATATATATTTATACCTAAACAATACCAACTGTGTATGAACAAGACTAATAGTCTGCAGACCGACATTTTCATCCCTGGAGCCAGGCCACCAGCATGACCTTAAATGTACCTTTTTTTTTTTTCATCTCCTGTATAGCCAATAAACAAAACACGCCACCTGACCAGCCATATATTCTACTTGCACTAATCAGCAATAACACTAATTAACATCTTGACAATTTCTTACTTTTAGTAACAGTAGTAAAATTGACAAGTTTGGGCTCGAGGCTCATTCTGCTGCTCTCATGTTTATGTCGGCTGAATGAGACTGTTAATTAAATGCTGACACAGCAAAAAGAGCCCTGATAAATTTTAGCTCCCGAGTCCTAACCGATTAATATGTGTGAATGTTGTAAACTGAACGAGTAAGTAGTAAGGATGATGTGGAAGGTGCAGGAGATCTAAATGAATGAGGAAACAGTAAAGATAACCAGAAGCAGAAGAAATCCCGGCGCTGGTATTTACCCTCAGTAACACACCAAATGTTTAGAGATGCTCTAAGCAATCTCACAAAAAGAGAGACTTGCATGACTAACTGCAGCTCTTTGGCTTCCCCCCGTGGTCTCACCCTGCCCAGAGACACTCTTCTCTTTTTACAATTCAAAAACAGACCAGTGAACCTTGAACCTGGGAGTTAGCGGCCCCCCGGCCCCGGCTGACTCCACCTCTGCTCCCCT
>CAKALG010002172.1:0-10070 GCA_916700815.1 Helicolenus hilgendorfi | reverse complement strand
ACAGCTACGCATGAAGGACGCGGCCAACCAACGAAGCAATCAAAAGGAGCATCACCGGACATGTCCACAGTAGATTTCAGCTGTAGTTATATAAGCTCAAGCACACCTTGCACAATTCATGATAAAGTAGCGAACACTGATGATGTGGTTTGGGTGGGTGGGGGCTTCAAGGGGAAACCAGTTATTTATTGACATGCTTTGTAAGTTACTGTTACTTTAAATGTTCTTTTTTTTTTTATCTCTCCTTACAAATACTGGAATATTTACAGAAGCCAAAGTTGTTTATGGCTAATTGACATTATTGATGTTGATGCAGATTTTGTTTTCTTTTAATCGTGGCTTGATAACGTTTGGGCTCATCCCCAGTGAGGATGATGAGAAGCATTATGTGTATAATACCACGCAGTGTGGGAGTGTTGTATGGAATGTATTTCCTTGTGTGCTAGTTTGCACTACGGCTCGGAGCTCTGGAGGTATTTCATGGTTGGAAAGGAAAATCTATGCTAAAAAAGAACACGTACACTAATTTGGTTTGACCAGACTTTGTGAAAATGGGAAAAACGTTTTACCATTGACGGAATAGATTCAGTGTCTCTGTCTTTAAATTTTTGTTTGTGGAGCAGCTCTGCGTTTTGTCTCTCAAAGCCATGTTTGGTAGAAAGAGTTCTTCATATTCACAAATATTCAGGTTGTGAATAATGTACATTCTGTTTTGTTGTGGATGTTCTCTGAATCAGGCTTCAATAGTGAGGCATTGCCAATATATAAATTGTGAATGAACCTTTTAGTCTCCAGTGCTATTAGTAGGAGTATTATCAGTGTTACCTGAAGACATGTGTTTGTGTAGATTCACTTTGTTACAGTCAGACAATACCCTCTGTTTAGTTTGTTAGTTATAAACCTGCTATATAGAATTACAACATGCTATTTTATATATTTTTTTTGTGAAATTGTGCACTGTTTTAATATTTTTGAGCTGGTAAGTTGACCCCTAGATATTTAGCTAGTGCCGCAGAAAAAAACCTGACGAACAATATTGTGTATAGACCGGAGAACTGGCTGGAGACAAATAAACTCATACATTTCAACTTGACTGTTTAATTGGCATTTCATCCACATGATTATACATGAAAATGAATATGTTGCCAATTAAACCATTTACACAGGTAATGTGTTGATATGTCACCAGTTGCATGACAAATATCAATATGTTTAAACAAGTAGTTGTGTCATGACTTGACAGATGTGAAAATAGTTTCCTCAGTTATATGAACGTAAAGGTACAGTGTGTAAGATTCGGCATTATCTAGTACCCCTCCACTCACTCCTTCCTTTCCAAGACTGCGTTAACGTGAGCCGCCGAGTGCAAAACCGTGGTAACGCAGTTCGCCTTGCTCAGAGGCCATCCTTACCATAATAACACTACTTTAGGAGCAACATAAGTGGCTAGCAGTACCACGGTTTTGCACTCTGCGGGTCACATTACCGCAGATTCATAAGCAAGTCGGAGAACTACGGTGGCCTTCAGGTAGCGTAAAAACGTGAAAAGCTCTCTCTAGAGCCGGTGTTTGTATTGTCCGTTCTGGGCTACTGTAGAAGTATGGTGGAGCAACAATGGCGGACTCCGTGAAGAGGACCCGCTTCCTATGTAGATATGAAGGGCTCATTCTAAGCTTACGAAAAAACAACAGTTCTTAGTTTCAGGTGATTATACACTAATGAAAACATAGTTTTCATATTATATTACATTTCTGCTAACAGATCCCCCCAAATGATACACTGTTCCTTTAATTTTTGTTTTTGTTATCTAATTTATTAGTTGCTACTATGGCACAGTTGCAGACATATAATTACATACCCTCAATCATCTGCAGCTCACAAGCATACAAAAAAGCATAAAAAGTGTGGTTTTAGTAGTAAGTAAGAAATGAATATAATCCTGGATGAAAACATGACATAAAACAAAGTGCTGTTATTTATTTATTTATTATTATTATTATTATTATTACACCATTTAAAGTCAGTGGCTTTGTGTTTTAAATGTGCTTGGCACAAAAGGCCTGTATGTGGGCTACCTCTGGCAAGGTCTTTTTTTTTTTTTTAAATAAACCTTTTATTGACAAATACCAAGATAGACATAGAACAAATTCAAAAACAGATAATGCCAAGGGATCAGAGCACTGACAGAAAAAATAATCATAAATAAATTCATAAAAAATGTTATACAGGGTACCTAAATGTATGGTTTTCATAGCCTTTCTATTTTTTAGAATAAGGTTTAAGCCATGTATTCAATTTCAATTAATTTCATCTTTATTGACTCGAAGTCCATTAAAAATCATACAATACAAACAACAATAGATACATTATAATAGAAACGGCCACTTTTTTTTTTTTACAAAATCCATTGTTTGATATTGTTTGAATTCATTTTCAAAGATGAAAAAGGATGGTTTATGATGGGAAAATTTAGATTTATGAATATGAATCTCTGGCAATGTCAAGTACCCGGATGTCACGTGGAATCACCTGTTGCCTAGCAGCGATTTGATTGGCTTTTGCCAACCTCCTGGTTGGTTGGCACAAGTTCGTATTTCTGTTAAAGAAGCTAGTAGCTAACCGATGTCAACATGAAGGATGTGGATTATCTTCTACAGCAAACAGTTGAAACTCTGCCTTTGAAAAAAAAACTTGTGATTACACATCTCGGTGACCACCAGCCGCGGGACATCGTTATAAACCAAACCGCCGGTAAAAAATACGATTTTCTATTCCTAAAAAAATAAAATAAAATCACTATAAAACAGAAACGAAAAAAAAAGCCCCGTTTTTTCATATTCTGTGACCGGAAGTTGCAATTTACAAAGTAAGAGCGCGTATGAGGACGGTGCTATATGAGAGAAAAAAGAAGCACGGTGCTGCTGTGTAACTGAAGGTCATGGACATGGATCAGTATGTAGTTTTTTTTAAACAATAAAAGAGTTTGTCTCATGGAAGAAGACATGACTCCAGTTTTTCATCGTCCTCATACGCGCTCTTACTTTGTAAATGGGAACTTCCGGTCGTAGAATATGCAAAAAAACTAGCGATTTTATTTTTTGTTTTTAGAAATAGAAAATGAAAATCAACCCTTTTTTAAGTTTAGTTCATCCCCTTTTGACCCTAATAAAGAAAAACGTCTTGTATTTCAATTTTTGTATTTTAAAACGAAAATCAAATAACCACATATTTTTTTTTTTTAAATATCCGTTTGTGAATCGAAAGATACACTGACCCTTACCAAACATGGAAGAAGCAGGACAACGTGGTAAAATTGGGGTTTGAACAGAAGAGCAAACAGAGCGACCCAGAATGGACAGCACCAATGGGGAAACGAAGAGAACAGGTATGTGCCCTGTCTGATTATCACCTGTGTTAAACTGCGTGGGAAATGTGAAAGAGCGCATTATGTGTCATTTGCACCTTTCCAAAGTAGATGTTGTCCCAACACTTACACCCAGGGTCTGAAATTGACCTTTCCGGTTCGGACCGTGTTCGGTGCTCCTCGATGTTTCTACAAGCTTCTGCTCAACTTGTGGTGATTCAGCTCAGCTGGGAAACGCTATTAAGAGAGCAGTTTGTGGCTCATGTCTCTGTAGTTTCACGTTAAGAGTTTGAGTTGGCCTCAAAACTCAAAAATCTAGTGCAGAAAAGTTGCCTTGAAATTTTGAGTTTTCATGACTTTTTCATTTTTACAGTGTAGATTTCCAATTCAGGCTCAGACATCAAGTTACAAGAATACAAGTATCATCCAGGTCTGTCAAGAGCAATCAGGAAGCCTTACAAAAATGTGTTTGAGTATGTGGGAATGTGTGGGTGAAGTGAAAGGCTGCCCCTTCTTTGTCGATTAGTCGATTAATGGGTCGTTTTGGTCTTAGTCTACTCAGATCTCTTTAGTCGATTAGTCATTATTTATGTTTTTTTGACTTATTTTTAAGAAACTTATGAGCACATGTCTGGTAAAAACAAAATTTAAAGTGGTGCTTTTGTGTGATTCTTTGTGGAGAAACTCGGTTTTACAGAACTGTCGATTAAACCAAGTAATCAATTAGTCTTTAACGTCGTATAAGTGTATATAATACAAGAATTTCTTTGATTGAGGACTGCCCCATTGAAGTGGCATGTCTTTATGTTCATTTATGTGTCTTTGCAAGTGTGATACACGATGCACATGTTTGTGTGTTCAGATTTTGCCCAGATAGTTTCCTGGCACCAGTCCAGTCAGTCCGTTCCTCTCCACTGTCCACCAGCCATCTTCTCCTCGTTCCAACAACCGGACTGTGTCCCCTCTACTGACAGACAATTCATCCCCTTCCTGGTCAGTTAATACGAACAAAGAGGACAAATGTTAGTCACAAATGGGAGACGCTAATAAGCCTTTATCACGTAAATCTCTTACCTGAATACCTACATTATCTTTTTAACATACTGCGGGTCACAATAAGGGTAACTACTTAATGTCCAGCTACGTCTTAGTATTGCAAATAATACAAAATAATGCATTCATAGTAATCACCTGTGCAGCATATTCATAAAGTACAATGAAGCTGTCTTCATCAGCTGAAACTGTGGCCAGTGATGCTGCATGCTGCAGGCCTGGTAGGGGCGCATATCCTCCATCTGAATTCTCAGCTGAAGCCAGAGGGAAAGCTGGCGATTGCAAATGCAAAATGTTAACTTCTTTGAGAAATAAAACTATATATATAATACATAGTATACACTGCGTTGATATCTTATTCAATTAGAGTAAAATGTACAATTGAGTTTCTTTCTTTATTCACACATTTATTTATTGTTACAAAACATTGAATCCCATAGAGCAGTCATTCCAGCAAGCACAATTTGTAATATGGCAATCCATATTCCAATAGAAAAGATCCACTATAGGAGCTAAAATATGCTCAAATGTCCAATACACCCCACAATACTAGGGAGTAAGAGAGATCCAACAAGTGAATGCAATACTTACACTCGCCAAAGGGTGTCAGTGCTGATTGTGAGCTTTGAAGACTGTTGATACTGATGTTCCCAGAGCTTGCCAGAAGGGGATCAGAGGACCTGAGTGATCCAGGTCAGGGGAGATATTTAGGAGAGACACAGAAATGTTCTGTTCAACAGATGAATAGGTCTAAATGACAGCTGCATGTTATTCTTTCACATTGGTTGAAATTCTTTTTTTTTTGTAGTGTTCAAAACAGAGAAAGGTACTGAAGAAAGATGAACCAGGAGGAGACAACATTTTCTTACTGCCACAACAACCTGGCAGTATTCATGTGTAATACCATGAACCCCGGCAAGTTGTACAGTAACAATGCTGTCTCCTCCTGATTCCTCCTCCACTGTGGATCGTGTCGAACCTCATCATCATGTCTTCTCCTCCTCCTCCTGCAAATTGAGCTTGGCCGTTGCTGTCCCCGGATCTCTCCGTCTGGTAGTAGTTCTCAAACAGTATGCGCTCTGTGAGAGGAAAAGAGAAGTGAGGTGTTGCTTTTTGTCCACTGAAAGAGAGGTTAAACGTTGTGTAGCACTCTAAATCCAGTTCTTTTGTAGTGGCACCTTTTCTCCTTTCTCTAGTTTGTAGTTTTCTCTAAAGGGGAAAGGGCAGTCTAAATGTTGAGTAGCCTCTTACCTGGAGGCCTCGATCCCGTGCTTTTTATCCCTATGAAATAGTTGTTGTCTGTGGTGATGTCACACTTTTCCAGTAGCTTCCTCACATCCTCGTTAGCCTGAAAACAAGAGGCAATTTCTTTGAAATCAGAATTCTACACTGTTCCCGTATAACACTTCTGTGGTTAGATACTTTCATTTTAAGTGCAGTTACCCGTGCTAAAAAGAAACTTGGCATGTATGAAAGGTGCTTTCCAAAATCATCCACCAAATGGGTGATAACATGTGCTGTTTGTTCTTGCTTTCAAGAAAGAGTCTACATATCTACAGCCTGTTGGGCCTCTACTAATCTACATGCTAACATCAGCATGCTAACATGTTCACAGTGAGAAAGCTGATGTTTAGCAGGTGTAATGTCTACCATGTTCACCATCTTAGTTAAGCGTGTTAGCATGCTAACATTTGCTAATGTTAGCATGCTGACGTCCTCCAAGATGACGTCCTCAAATGTCTTGTTTTGTCCGCAACTCAAAGGTATTCAGTTTACTGTCATAGAGGAGTAAAGAAACCAGAAAATATTCACATTTAAGAAGCTGGAATCAGAGAATTTAGACTTTTTTTTTTCTTACAAATTTACTCAAACCAATTTAATTGATTATCAAAATAGTTGCCGATTCATTTAGTTGATAACTAAGAGTCATCAATTAATTGTTGCAGCTCTACTTGGGACCATGAAGGTCTTCATAAAATTCCATGGCAATTCATCCAGTAGTAGGTGTTGTGGTTGTTGAGAGATTTCAGTTCAGACCAAAGTGGTGGAGTGACTGACCGACATCACCATCCATAGAGCCATTTCTCTACATGGTTAATAGAAATTACACTGAGTCAGGTTTGAAAATGCAAGATCTTATTATAGAGCGTTAACCACATCACAACGCTGCGGTAATGATAAATTGCTAAATTTGCATTTGTACGTAGGTTTTGAACCTGTGCCTGCATTAAAACCAAGCGTTCCAGTGAGACAGACACTCTCCCCAAGCTGAACTCAGGGGGTTAAGTTGGGTTTGTATCCATTTAAAAGTATATAAATAAAGAAAGTGAGCTCACCTCATCGTCTTTGACACACTGCATGGAGAAATGATTGCAGTGGTCCCAGAGAGCACACCTGAGCATGCCGATACGATCTCCCTCCAGTTGCTGGAACACCTGAGAAACATGAACACACCACTGGTTTCTACTGTACCATTTCCAAGTACATATCAGTAACTTAGAGAGACTTGATTATTTTTTATCTCTTTGTTCCCCCTCACCTTACATCGTTTAAGCTGCATTACTGCACACTGTCAGTATCCTCTGAATATTTGTATTATGAATGGCTGCAAGCCAATTGTAATGTACATTGAAACAGCTTATAACAGAACTCGACAACTACGTGATTGTGGGTTTGTTGTTCCATTTTTAGCACACAATGCAGGATATAAGGGTACTTCCTCTTCGGTCAGCAGTAGAGGGGCTATGAGAGGAATCATACATTACTGACAGATAAAGAGGATGTGGTGTGAAGTGTTGTCTGTATGGTTAGAAGCCGTTTTTCTGGGTTATCACGACTATGTTCGACAGCAGACGCATGTAATACAGTAACGTAATCCACAGTACCTCACAGGTGCTTTTGTGTGTTTCTTCCCAGTCCTTGCGAACACTTTCAAGCTGAACAATGTTGGAACTGTACAGATTCTCTGTGAGAGATAACATTATAGCTGGTTATAGTTAGAAATTAAGATATAATATATAAATAATGATATACACAGCAAGTATTAAACATATACAGTATAATCAGTGGTGGCTGTATTGAGAAATGTCATCATACAGTCAAATACAAACAAGTGCAGGTTAAAATGAGAAGTTCTAGAGATGAAACGTTACTCTGGGTCGTACCTGCTTCAGTGGCTGCCTGTCTGCAATGCTTGGCCCTGTGACGTACCTGTGAAACAAATATTACACAGGAAGCGACCTGCATGACAAACTCTCATCACAAACTTGAAAGACTAAATCACATTAAAACATCGTCGTCGTAACATCACAAGGTCAAAACATATTAGACATGTTGTTGTAAAGGTTACATTAGAACCTTTCCTGAATATACAAAAGTTTAAATGTAATCAGGGTCCTTTGGGGATTTGTGTAAGATTGAACGGACTTTAAAGGAAATGACAGAAGTCACAGTAGAACATGAACATAACATCACTTCAGTTCCTCGTTGCTAAATGATGCACAATTGCAAAAATGTTGCACCACTAATGTTATGTTGACCTGCTCTCAACTAGAAATGAACAGGTTGGGGTGCAAAGCCAAATGTCTAAATTAGGGTTGTCAATTGATTAAAATATTTGTCCATAGTTAATCACACATTTTTTTTATCAGTTCAAAATGTACCTTAAAGGGAGATTTGTCAAGTATTTAATACTCTTATCAACATGGGAATGGGCAAACATGCTTACTTTATGCAAATGTATGTATATATTTATTACTGGAAATCAATCAACAACACAATGACTTGCCCCAAACTGCATGTGATTATCATAAAGTGGGCATGTCTGTAAAGCGGAGACTCGTGGGTACCCATAGAACCCATTTTCATTCATATAAATTGAGTTCAAAGGTCAAGAGCCCCCTTTTGAAAATGACCATGCAGTTTTTCCTCACCAAAATCTCCTTCAGTACCAATGGATTACTTAGGTTTTCTAGTTTAATATGATACCAGTATCTTCACTCTAGCTTTAAAACTGAGCCTGTTACAGCCTAAAAATCACAAGTTGCATTAATGCATTAAAGAAATCAGTGGCGTTAAAACAAATTTGCTTTGATGCGTTATTATCACGTTAACTTTGACAGCCCTAATACAAAAGTTCAAATATAATCCGGGTCATTTGCTTAACATTGAATGTGCTTTAAAGGAGATGACAGAGGACACGGTAGTACATACTTCAGTTCCTCCTTACTAGATGTTGCATCACTGCACAGTTGAAGAAAAGTCCCACCGCTAATGTTATGTGACCTGCTATCAACTGGAAACTTGCAGTTTGGGGTGCAAAGCCAAATGTATAAATGGAAGTTTGTATTTGAATCCCTTTAAACTGGTCTAAAATGACTTTTACAGTGAGGTAGCTCATTTAGTGATTGTACCTTTTCTGAGTTTTTGGATGCGACCGTTGTCTTCTCAGCCCCCTGTTCTGCCTCGTCCGCCTCCCTGCATCTCAGCTCGTAGGTCTTCTTAGACTGGGAGAGACAGAAACAGAAACCAGTTCCACCAGGGACAGGAAGGGCTGTGTAATGTTTGCTGTTTATGCCATGATGGCCATTATGTGCAGTATGCCATCAAATCAGTTTCTCTAATTTCTGGATTGTTCTAATTGATATGATATCAGCTGTAGCTGTTTTCCTACCTCCATGGTCCTCTTATACAAAGACACTTTTTTCTTCTGAACCTTCTCCATGATGCTTTGAAACTATTAGGGGAAACAGAAGAAATAAATATATCCTTTTGATACCCACAGTTCCTAACATGCTGTAGAAACTTAAAACAAGACTTATTTCTAACTTGATCTAAATGGAATTGCTGAAATAACTTGTTCAGCTTCCTGTAATCTTTAATAATGTTTTAGCTCACGTTCATCAGCATGTTTGTGTGTACAGTAAGTCAGTTGTTAAGCAACACAGATTGCCCAGTACCTTCTTCCTCTGTTCTTTCTGCCGTTCTCTGAATGTCTCAATCTTTTTCACCTCCTCTTTCAATATATCAGACAGTTGGATGTGAAAGTTACCGATGTTCTCGATTTCTGCAGCCAAAAACAGCAAAAATTAGTTCAGTTCTACTCTTCTTACACAAATAGTGGCAGTATTTATACTTTGGTTGGATTTGTCTATGACTACGTGAACTTACGTGCTTTTAACAGTTCAAAGGATGCTCTCAAGGTGCTGGAAAAGCAATGCACATTTAATATCAGAGATAATTCAGTGCATTTTTGTAGGGAACAAAGAGGCCGATGAATTATGCACACTTGAAATAATCAACAATCATTATCCGGCATTTTTTAATTCATTCAGGGCCGTCACTCAGCATCTTATTTATTTCACTGGCATTTGCTGTGGCTTATTATTTCACCCACGACATGCTAAGACAACTTGGAGATTTTTTCCAGACTTTGCACTTTATCTTTATTGTAAAAATCTTGCATAGAGCTCCAAAAATGTTTTTTTTAGTTTTAATTTCCTAAAAGTGTTTCCCATTTGTTTCTGTTATTGTCACTTTTAAAGTGTAGGCAGCTCTATAGCAGGCGACTGACATGACAGAGAAGAGGAAACTGGCAACATACTCTATAATGACCTATTGTATACTGAGAGAGGGTCTGCTGCAGTAGGTGGCG
>CAKALG010002151.1:0-13586 GCA_916700815.1 Helicolenus hilgendorfi | reverse complement strand
AAAGTTCATAAAGAAGGAGCTGATGAACAGGAGGTTGTTACAGTCCTGTGAGGATACTGCTGTGCACCGGGCTTATTATGGGTCCAACACGGGAGTCTTGACAGGAAGCTGAGTTGTGTCAGACCAGTTAGTGAAGCAGAGGCTGTGTAGACGGAATCCACAGTTAGAATTAGGCACGTCATGATTCTCCAAATCCACGATTCCATTCCACTTAAGATTTTAACATCAGGATTTGATTTAAACATGTCGTTGTTAGATTAGGAGTCTTGATTCATAAAGATGAACAGATCCTTGTTTTTATGCCCTTACAACTGTCATTTATGCTTTCTTCTTTAAAAAGAGAACTGAGCTCCCTTTTTATTTAGAAAGTGTTTAAAAAAAATTCGACTACATCAGTCTACAATATAAAAAGCTGCATCTTTTCATTATCAGTATCTGTGTCACCCACCTCAGTACATAATCATTATAAAAACACATCATAAATCCTTCTGCAGTGCATTAGAGTGTGATTTTGTTGCCATTTACTGTCGCACTTGTTTCTATCCTCTTTTATTCCCCTCTCTCTCTCTCTCCTCTCTCTCTCTGATCCCGAGAGCAGAGTCAGAGTGCGCTGAGAGACAGCACTCGTCTGCCCCGCTAGCTTGTTGCTCTCCCTACCAATATCAGCTGCTCTGATTCAGCAATGTTGAGCTGAAAAAAACGTGCATGTAGTGCTGAAATTCAACCGTGGTGTCATTTCATCGGGAGCAGGGCTTCGAGCTTAAGGGCGTCCCGTCATCCCGAGGCCGGAGAAAATATGATCGAGGAGAATGAAAATTAATTTCCGGATGAGAGTTGAAAGAAAAATACCCGTTGCAATAGAATGAACGCCGTTTTGTGTAGGGCACCATTATTATTTAACCTCAATTGACAACATAAACACACACACCGTCAGTGCTCGATTCGTACCGCACGTACACACGCACATACTGTACCACCGGGCTGTGACCTCATTACAGCCGCAGCGGCTAAAAATGATTCCCAAGTCAATGAGGTAAGCTTTCTAGTATGAACGTTACCAGTTATCTAACGTTAGACCGTTTGATCATAACGGTGACGTTACAGTTGACGCTCGCTAACGAGTCAGCAGCCGACGTTTGCATTCTCAGTGAGTGAGCCGACGATAACGTTGCGTTAACTACGAGGAGTCGAACTGCAACAGCTCAAATCCTGTTACCAATGTTAACCACTCATTTACCTACTTACTCCTCTTCATCCCCTTTGGGTAATAAGACAGCCATGAGATCTCTCAATCGCATTTTGTCCGTGGTAACATGCTGCTAGCAGGGCCGGTTCTAGCTTTTTTGGGGCCCATATGCGAAATCTTGTTTTTGACCAAATGTAATTTCTTTTTTTTTTTTACACATAGAAAATATTTAAATTTAGTTTAGCTGCATTGTTAACATCAAATCAAAACAAACATGCAAATTATAAATAAAACAAAACTATAAAATTACTTTTTAAACTAAAATTAAGTTTTGGATAAATTTAAAAATGTATGAACAAAAATAAACAAAATTATGTTAAAAGTCACTTTGAATTATTAACTAATAATAATGTAGAAAAACAGAAATTTTAAATTTGGAGACGGTCCATAATTAATTTCGGGCCGGTTCTGGGAGGACTAACTAAAAGGTTAGTTTAGAGCCCTGGCCCGGTAATGCAGTGACTTAATGCTAAACCAAGTAAGAGTAGGAGAGCTATGAGTGAGGAAACTAACTAACTAACTAACTGACTAATATTAGCTCGCCACTAGGCTAATTCCTGCAGTGTAAAATGCCACAGCCATGTGCACGATCCTGCTTTTGTTTTCAATGATCGAGATCGGAAGCTAATTTCGATCGATTTCCGTTTTAGATTAAAAATAGAGACGCCCCTAGTTAGAATGGGTGTGATTATTGACGTTTCAGTTGCAAACAATAGCTGCTCTCTAATTGAACTGTTTGTTGGCTCCATAGGTAACATTAATTATGCACTGATGAACCATTCTGTAGCAGGAGCTGGTACAATTAGAGTAGCTGCAGAAATGTCAGAATACAGGATTAGATTTAGGCCTCTAGCCAGGGCTGATTCAGATAATGGGTCCAGATAGAACACTGTACATGTTGTTGTAGAAAACAACCGCCCCAACCCCCTGACTCCAAATGACGTCACCCATTGAATTGATGGGTACGTGTCACAATAAAGGTAATAGGCTCTCAAGTTGACCCGTTTCATCCTCTACTGTATTGCTGGCACTTCTCTTTTCAGTGGAAATCTGTGCTAACCTATCGTTACTCAACATGTTTTTGTTTGTATAATGCCCCTTTTAAATGTGAATTAGCCGGCCTCATGAAATGTCCCATTGTGGTGGGAATAAACAATGTCCACTTGACATGTTCCAATTCTTTGTCTTTCTATTCTTGATATTTACCATTCCTCTCGTTTTAACCGTTGTAGGCGCTGTCTGGTAGTAATGTTACTACCGGTAAAGCGATAATAACTGTGCTTAGAATGCACATCCCTTGTCGCTACCACGGCGTTGTGTGGTCTGGGAGTTGTCCGTGTTTTCATCTGATTTCAGCAACCACAGCTGTCAATCATGACCTCTCACTCCTACTTTTAGAGCATCAAATAACTAATTAAAACCAAACATATCGGGGAAATGAACACTAGAAAATAAATCAGCATGATAAGAACTACCTAAAATTACAGAAACCCTCTTTGGGGAAAATGTATTTGACGAGTACTTCATACGTTTTAGTTTGGCCCATGTCCCGTCCACTAACATGGAGGGGGCGGGGTTTATGAGCTATACTGCAGCCAGCCACCAGGGGGCGATTCAGATGTTTTGGCTTCACTTTTGGGGAGCTGTCATGTCGTCCATCTTTACAGACAGTCTATAATTACCGTTGCCTAATTTTCCTGATCTACAGCACTTAAGCATATTTGCACTCATTACATACAACAGTATAATATTTAGTAACATCTCTATCAAAGTCCGCTTGTGACTGTTTGCTGCAGACGACGCCTGGCTGACCTAATGGGGCAGATAGCCTCGGCAAATCATATTGACTTTCCTCCCTCATGCATCGCACAGTCGGTATTGTTGTCACAACCAAATGGCCCCGCTCTGGTATTGAAATGCAAATATCTGCTGTCTGTCGCATGATATTTATACACAACCAAAAGCATGAAAGGCTTTCGCTTTCCCTTCTTTCCTCAGCGTTTTCCTCGTGTGGGAGGAGGGGGGGTCGCACCACCATTGATGGGAGTGGAAACAGTTTTGCAGCATTTCACTGATGGATTTGTTTTTTGTGTGCCCTTTTTTTTACAGAATCATCTGACGAAGACGAGGCCTCTGGTGACGAAGGTCTTTTCGATGATGAGGACTCTGATGTAAGTTATGAGAGACTGGCCAGTCGGACAGATCCCACAAGTGTCTGCTCAAAGAAGTTAACAAAAGTAATGCTGCGAAGAGCTGGAAGAGCTGGCCGAGCAGTAATGATTCCACTGTCAATCAGTGCATGTTGACAAACTGCAGACGTTTTATTAGTAGAAATGGGCATTTTAAGGATTTTATTGATACTACTACTCTTTTTGATACTCCTTATCGGTTCCTTTCTTGGACTTGAGATTAATAAACAATTATTGAAGTGTGCACATTAGCTATGCATATATATTTAAGTAGGCTAAATGTTATAATGAGCATAGTTGTCACAGTTATCTTCACTTTACCTGGTTCACTTTCCTGTCTCCACCGTCGTCTCTCTGCTCTGCTATTTGCTGACTTTGTGTGAGGAGATGCGCGCTGCAGCGTGATAATAAATTACACCAAAACGTTAAAAAGTACCGATAAACGAACTGGAGCTTATCAATCTCTAATAATTTAGCAGCAGTGCCCGTTAATACCAGGTTTCAGTACCCATTCCTGCTTATTAGGCTGTCCATTTCTGAGATGAGTACTAATATAAGACGTTTGTTTTGTTTTGGTCGTTCTCAGAACTGGGAGGAGGAGGAGGAGGTGATGGAAGAAGACAAGGAGAAACAAGCAGACGAGGAAGAGGACGATCCAGACCGCAGAACAGATTCCAAAGCGAACGGAGAGGAAGACATGGATCACGGAAACGAAAGCGAGGAGGAGTGAGACAAAGGAACGAGGAGCAATGCCAATCATACATAAAAATGGACCTGAAAGAGTTATATATACTTTCATTTTATTTTCATGCTTATGATTTTATTATCAGAACAAAAGTATGGTTTTACAAAAAATCAAGGGACACATGGTGTTGAAATGTGGCCAGTTTGGCCCTACCCCCCCTCCACCCCAAACCACAACACAGTTCAGCCACAAGGGTGGTGATGTCACGCTCCCCGTTTTCTCCCCATCTGAGGAACAGATGCAGCATTTCGGGGAGTAGGGCAAAAAAAACATTCTGCAAAAAAATCAAATTGAATGCAACTTCCCCCTTCTGTTGTCAGTTCAGTCGGCATCCCAGCTCCACAACCTGACGAGTTTCGCTTTGAAAATGACTGAAAAGATAATTCGGCGGTGTTTCCAGTTTGCCTACACTGTAACGTGCATTCCAAATTTCATGTTATTATGTAATAATATAGTATTATTAGAGTATATCGTATGAGCAGCTTAACCGGTAGATGAGACGGCACTCCTTCTGTTAATTCTAAAGACAACTCTGCAGGCCATCTGGAACACGCCTCGTTCAGCGGAGCTCACAGATGCAACTACAGTGCAGGTGTGGAGTTTGGGACGCAGGGGCTCTTTTGTTGTACAGAATACCGCTCGATCCAGAGGTGGGCTCGCCACGCAACACAATGCATCATGTCCCCAACACAATGTAAATCTGTATGTACAGTGAAGTGTTTGTATGAGCTCTTCCCTCTACAGCTATCCCGCCTCAAAAATTCTTGGGATTAAATGAACTCCTGTAAAGTCTCTTGCTGTTTTTTTGTTTTTGTTTTTCTTATTATTGTTTCCGGATTTGTTGCAGCCCTCCTTTTGTTTTAACTGTTTTTCTTTTTTGTGCGTTTAATTTCTGGGCATGCCCCGATGTCCACTGCCTTGAACCCATTAGTCACAGGGGCAACTGAGAAGAAGGAAAATGTGAACTTTGCTCGAATAGGTGAATAAATGGGTTTTCAAAATGGCTTGCCGTGTCTGATGCGGGGGGGATGAGAGTCCTTCCTGAATAATAATACTCTCTAAGGGATCATTATACTGATTTTTTTTTTTTTTTAATCTGCCTCTTATAGGCATAGCAATAGCCAAAGGGAAATTTGTTGAGGTCATTCATATTTAAAAGTGTTCACATGCAGTGGATGTTGAGGATACAATTCTCGAGCACGGTTTCTGTAAATTCATTATGGTATTGATCTATGTTGTGAGATGGTATACTTTCTGAGAAGTCAATTGAGAAACAAAAAGAGAACATTGTTTTTGGCTAATCAAGTAAATGAAATACTTAACAAAGGTACTTCATTGCATTGATCTAAAAAATCCAATATTGTTGTAAAGTAGTTTTGCTTGTTGATCTGCAACATGCAGATGCACAAAGGCCTCACTGTAACCAGGTATATTACTGGGATACTGTAGGTAATACAGCATAAATGGTGTGGCAGAATCAATTAATGGGTGATACGTTTATATTGCATCTATTATCTAAGCCTGCTCCGAAGATTAATTCTTAAATAATACAGTTTCTACTGAGCGGTGAATCTGCAGTCCGTAGGTAAAGACTTGACTCCTTTGGGACCAATTAACTGTTTTTTTCTCTTGCAAACCAAAAAATAGTTTGGAAACAGTTCCGATCTTCTTCACTTCTGATGCCCAAGTAAATTTTGTGCAGAATGAGCTCATTGTTGCCTCTTGTGAATTTATGAATGGCGTTGTTCTTTCCGACTGTGGCCCGACGACCTATCCTCGTAACCTTAGAGGTCAATGTCTAACCTTAACTATTAAGCAGGGTTTGCACCAAAATTTCTTGTGACTTTTAGTCCCTTGAACTACTTTTCAAAGAACTGAAAGGTTCCTTCATCCCACTGTTGTCTGCGTTTCCACCGTGGTCTAAAGACCTGCGAAGATTAGGCAAATTAGTCCGCTGATGTATGAAAAAGCAACATGACATTGGACGAGGGCTGCTGGTGGTCACAGCAGTTTTTTGGGGGGGTCAAAAGGCCCATTAAAAATGTTCTGGGAACTTAATTTAGACCCCGGTCCCTAGAGTCGAAACGCAATGAGTTTCTCAAAAGATTTTTAGGTCTGCTAGAAAGTTCCTGTGAAGGTTAATGCCTAGCCTTAACCATTTGAGGTCAATGTGTAACCTTAACCTTTGCAGTCAGTTCCTGACCTTAACCATTCAAGGTCAATGCCTAATCTTAACTATTCGAGATCAATGCCTAACCTTAACTATTAGAGGTCCATGCCGAACCTCAAACGTTCAAGATCAATATCTATCCTTAACTATTAGAGGTCAAGGCCTAACCATAACCATGTCGTGAGAGTTTTGCAAATTGTAGGTCTAAACACGACCCTTGTGCCTGTAGCACCTCAAACCACGCCCATCTGGTGCCGTTAAAGTAGATCACTTGGGGATCTCAAAGGAGGAACTTGGAACAAGTTGTTCAGGAAAAGTTATCAGGGCTGTTTTACTTGCCCTTTTCCCACCATGAATCGGATCTGGATAAACAGCTAGAAAATGGATGGCTGGATCTTATATGACTTAAAGGGTAACGTCAGTATTTTTCAACCTGGACCCTATTTTCCCATGTTTTTGTGTCTAGCTGACTAATAGGTCAACTGAAATTGGTCCAATACTGAGGGAGAGCGCTGTGAACGGCAGCTGCTCACAGGCTGCGATATGGTGCCATTGGGGCAAGCTGGCACCGTCATTTACCTCCACTAAAAGTTCTTGTTTTTGCCATGACAGGCTCAGATTGTTTTTATAAGTGTCTGACATTATGGAAAGAGTCTAACTCAAGCAGAAGTCTCCTTCTGAAATCTAGCCAGGTGATGTGTTACCGGAAGTGGAATAGTGGAATACGTCCATGGTGGAAACGCGAGTGGCAGCCAGCGCAGAATTTGTTGTGTTCGAGTAGAGAAAGCGTAGCTTACTGTTACTGATTTTCAATGTCATGGCTGAATATTTGATGATTTCGACAATGTGGATGAGGTCTTTGAATTTGATAGCCGCCAGTAATAGGAAACGAGCAAACCCTCTCTGGAAACCAGCTGAAACGTAACTGAATAGAAATTAAAAACTAAGTAAAAAATAAAAACCAATGAAAAATACAAAACTATAATAAGTCTGGCTCAGTGCCCGGGGCGGGGCAATAATGAGTCAGAGTCAATTTATTAAGTTTGGGCACTCCAGTGGAGACTTAATTTTGTTGGCTCTGTCTTGCTGCTCTTGCTTGGTTTCCTCATAAAGTCCTGGGCAAGTATGTCCATCTCACTGAGGACATTTAGAACAGGCCACGATAAGAATGTAAATGATGAAACAAGACAATAAGGAGTTAAAGCAGTTTTATACCATGGTCTGGGTGAATACTCAATTCTGATTGGCTGCCGGGTGTCCATTAATTCCTGATAATGTACACCTATGAAGTAAGTACAGTTTAACTGTCTGTAAAGTCTGTAAACTGAGTGTAAAGGTATTCCATAACAGAGTGGAGACTGTAAGACACAAGCTGCAACAAGTAAGTTACATAAGGGATAATGCCCAACGAGGTGTCCATTATCAAGAATTAATGGACGACGCAGAAGGTTGGAGGTAGAGCGGTTGCTTCTGCGAAGTTATCAGGGAAATGGAATGAATGCATTGTGGAAAAACTTTAGATTTTGGTTGCAAAACACGTGAAAATATAAATGAATGGTCTTATTTTTGATTTTTTTGTTTTTGGCAAGTGACCATGGTATAAGCGTGATAATGCCCTTTAAAGTGTCCATAATCAGGAATTAATGGACTTTGCATCGGGCGGTTCTGGCCTCATTAAATCCTGATAATGGACACCTCATCTGGCATTATCCCTCACTTATTTGGCACCTACTGTAGATTGTGTAGACCTTTTTTTTTACAGGAGACATTTGGCATGTTATAGCCAGAAAAGCAGTTATTAAAGTGTAGTTAATAACCGCCCATAATGCTGCATTCCATTGTATTGTGTATTTTGTGCAGAGCTTTTGAGTTTCCAGTAACCCACTATTACATACAGAGGTTTAACAGGAATTATTACACAGTAATAAACCCCTTCGGGCCGCTTTGCGTTGGGGTCCACCCCTCCACAACTCACAACAATGACCTGTTAGCTGTACATTATCCCTTACATAAAAGTTTGTGGTTTAGTGAAGTGGAAGTAAGTGTTTCAAGGTGACTTAAAAGATGCAGAGGCAGAAAAATATTAATAAGGGATAATACATGTACCTAGAAATCATGTTGTTGTTTTTTTGTTGTTCTTGGCTTTGTTTCTGCTGTTAGTGTTCCTGTTTGCTCCTGAATCTTATACCTCATTATTTCTTGTAAGTGTACCTGCCTGCCAGTGATCATATACAATATCAGAATTTAATTTGGAAAATGGAGTGAATTTATGAATTGGAGGGGGAAGAGGATGTTCTCCGGTGCTGCAGCACCACTTTGTGATTTAGGCTGACAAGACAGGTGGGAGGCTCTGAATGTCAAGCGAAGTGCCTCGCTGGTCCTGGTCATTTTGTACAGTATAGGACGACTATCCATCACGCGTTCACCTCATCGTTGTCCCTCTCTGAAGGGATCCCGGGCTGCATACCAACCATCTCATGTCATGAGTGCGACAGAGAATATGTGAAAGTGCAGTCATGTCTTGGGTTGGATATTGGAGGTTTGAGAAGTATAGAATCACTTGATTTTTAACAGGAAAAATCAGTGGCAACAGTTAAGCTGTAGTTCACATCCAGGCGTTCTCTTTCTTCCTCTCAGTGCACACAGAAACAGCTGAGTGAGAGTCAGCCATGATGGGGGTGATGGAGCATGAGTTCTTGCTCCCTTGGTGGGGGTCCACAGCTGTGAGAAGACGAAGAAGTTTTTCCAGTTAATGATGATCCCCTTACTTCTAACAAACAAAGATAGCAAACACAGGGGGCCAGAGCACTAGTTAAGCCACGGATGCTTCAGTAAATCTCCTCGGTGTTCCATACGGAACGACTCAGCAGGTCTTTTGCTCCAGATTTCAGATTTTTTAATGAACACGTTTGGATGTGGTCTTTAGATGTAGCAACTTTCAGCTGTTAATCCCTCTCAAACGGCTCTTCATCGTGTTACTTATTTGTTGTACTGTGTATTTGTTGTGTACTGTGAATGTACTATTGTTTGTTGTCTGTATGAGTTGATTTGTTAGCAAATGGGTTTCCCCATTGGCGATTGATAAAGATTTCTAATATATCCACAGTTATTTTCAAGAAATTCTGTTTCACATACAGGGAGGTTTTCATACTTACTGTACTGAAGTTACCATGACAACTCATCCCTCCAGTCCAGCCCGGTCCAAAGAGGTGATTCATAAAGCAAGATTACCAGTTAGATCAGGCTTATTTCAGTATTATTTCTAGCTTATTTTGAGGCCTCATAAAGGAGCCTTAAGAACATGTGACCAATGGGCAACCTCTGATTCTGAAAAGTGAAGCCAATGCTGAAGTGCCTTAAACTTGCATTCTTTCTAACAGCCAGCAGGGGGCAACTCCGCCGGTTGTAAAAAAGAAGTCTGATTGTATAGAAGACTATGACCCTACTTGTAACATTATTTATTACCTCAGTAAACATTGTAAACATGAGTTTATGGTCTCAATCGCTAGTTTTAAGTCTTCATCAATACAGCATGATGTTCATTTAGTATATTATGGTCCCATTTAGAGTCAAATAGACCATAAAGCAGAGGATGCTTTAGGGCGTGGCTACCTTGTGATTGACAGGGTTGACTGGTTTCATCTTAGAACTTTAACAGTGTGTTTTCAGTTCATGAAAGTTAATTTCATGAAAAAAAAAACAAGATGGCGACGGTCAAAAACCAAGATGGTGGAAGCCAAAAACAAGACGGCGATGGCCAAAGACCAAGATGGCGATGGCAAAAAAGGCAAACTCGAGGCTGCAGAACAGCAGTCAACAAACGAATGGGTGATGTCACGGTGACTAAGTCCATTTCTTACGTAGGCTACAGTCTATGAGTGTGACCCAAGTTACCATGGAAACATCCCCCGAGACAAGCGTGGTCCTGGTCAGGCTAGTTTTTAACCAGTCAATCAACACTTTGTCTCCTCCCTGACAGCTCTTCTTTACAGCTGAACTGTGAACATGAGTCAGTGTGCTGCATGTCACATGGATCACAGTTTGACATGGGTTGCACTTATTAAGATGAGCTCAGTCTCAGTCTAAGGTATGTGCTATGTGCTTTTGAAAGCACTGCAATTAAACCTTTTATTTATTTATTTGACCTTTATTTAACCAGGTAAAATCAATTGAGAACCATTATTGGGCAAAAATTCCATAATAACCTTTCAGCATATTGTAGTTCTGAGAGAAAACTAGAGTTCTGCACCTCCTCATGGCTCTGTTTTCAGGCTTTAAAAAATCTAGCCGGTGACGAGAGACTTTGGACAATCACAGGTCATTTCAGAGAGAGAGCGTTCCTATTGGCTGTGGTCCGGCCGGTGAACGGTGCTTGGTATTTCTTCAACTGATCTCAACATGGCTGCCGGGTCACAAACTTTCTCATTTTACAGCAATACAGTACACTACAAGATGTTTCTGAAAACATGTGAGAAGAGATATAGGCATTACAGTAACAGAATATTGATTCATATGTGATCAGCGCTAACTAGGTTGACCATTTTGGTCGGAGTTCCCAAGTGATTGATGGCCAGCTAGATGGCAGCTGGACAGCAGACTTCAGATCAGCTCTGATTGGTTGTTTTCCTCCGGTCTGTGAAATCTTGCAGATGCCATTAGGAGCACCGGAGAAATCAGAGACACATGATTGTTTTCATACTACCTGTCTCATGACTGTTCTATAAAAATAACCTTTTTTAATCATATTTGCTCCAATTCTACCCACTGCTGCTATAAAATAAAACTAATGATCTATTTAGCTAGAGCATTTTTCACCATTTGTTCTGTCTTTATAAATGCCACCGTGAGGAGCCTGGAAAACATCCCCCTGTGTCACTTAACTGTAGGTGAAAAAAAAGACACGCACATTGACGGTGTAAAGTTGGACAGAAAAGACTAATACAGGAAGTTGTTGTTTGTTATGTTGTGCTTTTATTTTGGGGAACTCCCGCTAATTGGGATCTACTTCCGGGGGCGTGTCTTCAGGGAGCACACATGGAGCACACACCTGAGGGTGCAGCTGCAGGACTCCAGCTGATGACATTTACTTAAATAGAAGTGAGGAAAGTGAGCAAACGAGTAAAGTAAAGACGGCAAACACAGATGCTCTTTTCATTTCTCATCTTTCATCTTCATCTGATCATTCCAACACACGGATATTTTCACAGCGACATGGCAGTCTGGAATGAAGCTAAGTGGTGAGTGAGAGTGGTGTGAAAATGGTCCCATTTATGTATCAGAACAACGGCTTGAATACCCACAGACCTCTGTCTTCCAGGGGCTGTTTCACAAAACTTAGACAGCAGATTAAGCTGGGAGTTTCCAGTTATCCTGATTAAAGCAGTAAATCACCATGTAGATTTATTGTGTGCACATCTATCCTGCTCCAGAACCAGGCCAACAGCCAGGCTCGATTAATCCTGGTGTCTTATTTGTTCAGTCAGCAGCCTCTCCGATCAGAAAATGTGTTTATTACAGTTATTCCATGATCTCCTGCAGGTATTTTGCCTTATTTTTATTAGCCTAACCATATATTAATAAAGGCTAATAAAAAAAAGTTAAGTACTATTATTATTTTAACATTGTGGGCATTCATTTTTATATAATAGTTATTGTTACAATTATATTGTGTTTATGAAGACTGCTGCTCATATTGTTGTTAGAGGTTTATCAATATATTATTGATAAGAAATGGCTGGTACAGTTCACTGGACCAATAACTATACAGAGTACTGTATATTCATGAAACAACAGGGAAAGGACACCACAATGCTGTTTGACCTTTTATTCTATTGGGATCACTTGTCTGCTGGGAGAGAAAAAATTAGCAATAATTAATACATTGTGTTACAGACATGCTTACGGTGTACATTGGAATGATCACCCACTTCTCTGTCTGATCCCCTCAGTTTGTTTTTTAAGTGTGTGCTGTACAGACATCTGACAGTTTGGGAATTCTGTAAAACACATGTGTAATTCTGCAAGGTGTGGATGTCCTTCAGGTGACACTCACTACTTTCCCAGGCTGCCTCTCAGGCTGTACAGCGTCTGGTTACAAATATATATTTTCTACGAGTATCACATCACTGAATTCTTATCCATCATAGACTAAAGTATTTCCATAAGATTGACAAGTACATCCAGCTTTCTATCTATCTATCTATCTATCTATATGACTCACCATGCATAATTCCTGCTGTGCTAATTGTGTTTTACAGAATTCACAAACTGCCAGATGTCTGTACAGCAGACACTTTAAAAAAACAGAGTTTGCAGAGGTGAAAATCAAATATTCAAGTAAAAAAAGTCAATTCCCACACACATTTGTCACCTTTGCATTGATTGTTTTAAAAAGAGGCGGACACACAGAAACTTTCCTCTCTTATATCATGAAAATTGTTCACCAAAATGTATTTGTGAAAACATTTTATGTGAGAAATAAGCCATGCGTTTGCTAAATCTTTCTTTTATTTTGGATCAAAAAGGCTTAGTTTAAAAGTTTCTCGGGAGTTTCCAGAGGCGGCGAGTCGCGCTGGACGCCCCTGATTTACATAAAGAAGCCTAGACCTCAGATTTACATTATACCTGTTTTCAGGCTTTAGAAAAATCTAGCCTGTGACGAGAGACTTTGGAAAATCACAGGTCATTTCAGAGAGAGAGCGTTCCTATTGAGCGTTCCTATTGGCTGTGCTCCAGCTGGTGGGCGGTGCTTTATATTTCCTCAACTGATCTCAACATGGCTGCCGGGTCACAAACTTTCTCATTTTACAGCTAAACAGTACACTACAAGATGTTTCTGAAACCATTTGAGGAGAGAAATAGGCATTACAGCAACAGAATATTGATTCATATTTGATCAGCGCTGCCTAGTTTGACCGTTTGATCGGCGTTTGAGAGTGATTGACAGCTGCTCAGGGACGGCAAGGCTCTAGCCTGGCTCTGATTGGTTGTTTTCCTCCAGTGTGTGAAATCCTGCAGATGCCATTAGGAGCACCGGAGGACCCAGAGGCACATGATTTTTTTCAGATCACCTGTCTCATGCACTACTGTCAGGATAAATACACTCACCAGTACGAACACTTGAATGGCCCTTATTTAAATCATTAGGTCTTAAACGTTGTAAAACGCACTAATAGCCGAGTCCGGTTATTTTCCTTCCTCCGTTCATGTGAATGACACCCAGACCGAGGCTGGAGC
>CAKALG010002148.1:0-12141 GCA_916700815.1 Helicolenus hilgendorfi | reverse complement strand
TTTATACTGTACAGCCTTGGTTTGCAGTGTAATGACTGGTGTTTGCTCCTCTCCAGTCTTTGTCTATGAGCAGGTGGGCGCTGGAGCCTGTTGAAGCCTCTAAATGTCAAGCAGTCTTCTTCACCCCCTTACTTCTTTAATCTGTGTATTGCACATGCACACTCACACTCACACACACACACATACGCAGAAAACACACACAAAATCAAAGCTGCCTGAAGGCGGTAGCAAAACTGAGAAGTGTAAAGCCTGAGCAGACCCCAAACTGTATCTTTTCATCTTCAGATCTATTTACCTGCCTGTCAGTTGATTGTTTGTTCCCATCGAGATCGTATCTCTGTTTGACTCACGCTTTCAACACAGGGGTGATAACACCTGCTCTCACTTTGTGCTGCTCTTCTGACAGAAAGCCTCTTTCTCAGACGTTGCAGATATTAAGGAAAATTTGAGAACTAAATATTGAAAAAAAAAAAGATTATTGCATTAATTTAATGTTCTTTAATCTAAAGTTTCAGTACTGAGTTAAACAATGGAAGCTTTTGTTTTGGAAGAATAGAAAAGATTTCTGTCTTAATTGTTAGCTGTGTGCCAGTGTCAATCTCAAATTGTTAATAATCAATGTTTTCTTGGTATGGAGGCCAGACATTGCTCTTTGGTGGACAGTCACCCATCAGAGTAATGCTCGTTCTTCCTCTCGCTGAGGGTTAAATCACCACTTCATTAAACAATCCCTCATGTCAACTTGCAGCATGTGGTTCAACTGAGGATGTGATGTACTGTAATTAAATACCCGCTATGTGAAAGAACGTCGGAGGACAGTCTGTGCTTAAGATTGTCAAAGAAATTATTGTTGTATGAAATAATAAAGCACTTTGCTCTTAACATTATAAAGCTCTTTGAAACAAGTTAGCAGCTGGCTGTCAGCCAAGTTCTTAGTAGTTCACCGTTGTTAAGTGTTCAGTGTGAACTAAAAGGTGATCTATTATTTCATGCAATAATAATTTCCTGATTATAAGTGCTTTGGGTCTAGGCTGTTGACTCGGTGTCATGTTTTTGACCCCTCAGTGAAGATGGTGGCACGTGAACCTGCTGGAACCGCGCAGCAGTGGAGACTGAGGCCATGACGGGACGCACACGGTCAGTATGAAACGTTCACAGTAGTTAATAGAAGTCCTGACATTGTCCTCCTCCTTTTTTGGACGCTGGATGCACTAATTACCTTATAGCACATAAACTCAATTACATGTCTTGTATTTTGTCAAACAGGACAGAACCTCTTGACATGTTCTGAATGCTTTGTATATGAGAATCATTGATGTAATCTCTGTGGCTAATTCAGCCCGAGTGCTGCTATTTTTTTTTCTCTGCTCAGGACGGGGGACCGAGACAGCTTTGCGGCTCTGGTTTGTGAGACTTCCTCTGTCGGGTGGGTTCCACTGCCCCTACCACTTCTTCTGCAGATACTGTTAGACAATGCAAGAGCTGTTCGGAGGTGTCAAAAAACATTGGACACTACTGCATCCGCACCTACACAGACACACTTCACACACTCAGAGATTAAAGCAGCAGTAGGCAGAATTGGAGCAAACATGATTAAAACGGTCACTATATCCTGACAGTAGTGCACGAAACAGGTAATCTGAAAAAATATCATCTGCCTCTGTGTCCTCCAGTCTGTGAGATTTCACAGACCGAAGGAAAACAACCAATCAGAGCCGATCTGGAGCCTGCAGTTTCTGAGCAGCTGTCAATCACTCGTGAACTCCCATCAAACGGTCAAACTAGGCAGGGCTGATCAAATATGAATCAATATTCTGTTACTGTGATGCTTATTTCTTGCATAAAATGTTTTCAGAAACATCTACTAGTGTACTGTTTAGCTGTAAAAGGAGAACGTTTGTGACCAGGCAGCCATGTTGTGATCATTTGAGGAAATACCAAGCACCGCCCACCAGCCCGTGTAATTTTTCTCATTTTACAGCTAAACAGTTCACTACAAGATGATTCTGAAAACATCTGAGGCGAGAAATAGGCATTACAGTAACAGAATATTGATTCATATTTGATCAGCGCTGCCTAGTTTGACCATTTGATTGCGAGTGATTGACAACTGCCTCCATTGAATGAACAGCCAATAGGAACGCTCTCTCTCTCTGAAATGACCTGTGATTGGCCAAAGTCTCCTGTCACGGGTGAGATTTTTTAAAGCCTGAAAACGGAGCCATGAGGAGGTGCAGAAGTCTGTATTTTTTGCTCAGAACACTTGAATTGCAATATGCTGAAAGGTTATTATGGATTTTTTGCCCAATGATGCCAAAAATATTCTGCCTACTGCCACTTTAATACAAAAACACACCTCATAGTGTAAACTCTGAAGTCTGACAAACATTCAGCCAGGACATCCCACCCTGAAAATATCATGTGAAATGTATGACTGTATGGAAGTATAATGTTTGGCTATATATTATGGCTTCTATATAAGCAGAAAAGGCATTCATTTCCCTACTTATAGTGACCCCGTGGATTGTCACTGTAATTTTTAAGAATTAATGTTGCTTCCGTCTGAGCTACAAGTGGCGCAGCCTGTCCTCTGGGTTTCAGGTTACAGTGCAGGGAGCAGTTCCAGATCTTTTTCAGCCGAAGTGTGAATCCACAGCGAGGTTGTGCAATCGCCCGCTGACAAGTCCTATTCCTGTTTTTCCTGCCAGGTAGTGCTGGATGTTTGGACTGGCCCTTAAAACTTCACACACACACCAGCAAAGACATGCGCACACACACACACACACAACAACAACAACCTACACGCACACACCCAGTTTGTTTCTGTTACACACCCATATATTAGAAGTCAGTGAGGCTGGTTTGAAGCACTGCAGAAATGTGGTATCACTCGCTGTAGCGTTGTCGAGTGTTTGTGCCGCTTGTGTTTGATGTAATGTGAGTAACTGGGAAATTATTGATGCAATGCAGTTACGGATTGGTGAAATGTCAGTGTTGAAACTTTAGAGGTGAGATAGTGGAAGGAGTGGTGCCACTGAGCTTGACAATCTGCGGGGGATACTGAAAACTGGCATGGGTGGTTTTCTTACTACTATGTCTACCCACTTGACGTAAGATGTTCAGCAGTATAGCAGGGCTGCCGTAGCGTTAGCAATGAAATAAAAGCTCCTCAAAATCTTTTCAATTCATGCATGTAGTTGCTAAGCAAGTTACATCTGTGTTTACAGCTTTGCATGTTAGCTGGAGGTTAGATTTTTGAGGCCAAGCTTTTGACAACCCGGTGCACAGACACCATAATGTTGGGCAGGTTTGCGGTCGGGGCGCTTAAAAGAGCGAGGTCGCCATATTCATGTGGGGAGGAAGTAGGACTGTGGGGGAACTTCCACTTTCCTTCCTTCGCTTACCCGCGTTATGCAGCCATGTCTGGTGGCGAGGAACTGCACAAAGAGGTAGACGGAGCAGAGAGAGAGGCATTAAGAAAGACTAAAACAATAATGTGCCTCTGCATGTGACCCTAGAAAAAAGGCAGCGGTGACGAGAGAGCAAAGGTAGCAAGGGCAAGTTGGGAAAGTAGCAAGATGCTTCTTGGTAAGTCAGACTGAGCGAGTGGGAAAGAGACAATAATAATAGAGAAACTGAGAGAGAGAGAGAGAGAGTGAGAGAGAGAGGGATGAATGCATGAGACACAGGAAGATAGAGAACGTGACAGAAAGAGAGAAAGTGGGGTTTTGTAGAGCAGTGCACACCTGCCGATCAGCTTGAACTGTGAAAATATAACTGGGAAGCGAGATACAGTTTGAGGGCTGTCGTGAAGCAGACAGCCACAGGTTTATTGTAGGAACGTGGCACTGGGATCATGTGGGGATACAGGCACTGCTGGTGGTTTGACATAAATGGATACACAGCTGCAATGAGCTGAACTGAAAACAGGAAATAAATGTGAACACAAAACCTGTCTGACAAATAAAGAGAAGGAAGTTTCATACAAATTCGTACTATAATAATCTGTATGTGAGGCGTATATACTGAGAAGCATATGTGATCATTTCCAAAAATAGATTGTAAATATGTTTTTTTTAATAGTTTTCAGTGTGACTGTGACAAAGCTGCTATTCCTCTGCAGAGTGTTATCAGGTTTTTTTTCAGGGGTGGGACCTAAAAGGGGTCGACAGAAGGAGTCATGTTCAAAATGATCACAAGTGATTTAAAGGGCAACCGCATATACTGTAAACCAAAGTGCAAATGTAAATGTCAGCCCTTTATGTTATTCCATTTGCATCACATTCACTGCTGAGTGTGGGCTGCATGGGGAGACACTGCGTGTTGTTGGCCCCTCCCTGTGTTTTTCTGCACTTTATCATCAGTCGACATCAAACTCCACTCACTCCACCTCGGTTTGTCTTTATAGTGCGA
The DNA here is from genome assembly GCA_916700815.1 of Helicolenus hilgendorfi. Classification (NCBI taxonomy): domain Eukaryota; kingdom Metazoa; phylum Chordata; class Actinopteri; order Perciformes; family Sebastidae; genus Helicolenus; species Helicolenus hilgendorfi. Next base: position 7,728 of record CAKALG010002148.1, on the reverse strand, counting down.
TGACAGAACAATAACACTCAAACTGAAATACAGTTTTTGAATTGTGACACCTTTCTTGTTCCACTTTGTAGTTAAGTTATCAACACAGTGGGTCACACTCGCTGTCGTTTCTGTGCAGTGATGCTGACGCGTCTGAAAGGTTTGGCATTACTGTACTTCTCAGAAGGGGCCGGAACGATACTGTTACTCAAACTGAAGTGTTGTCACTGCTGGTAATCCTGCAATTGTGATGTAAATGATTTCTCAAATGAAAGACTAAGTGCTAAAAGAGAAATTATAAAGCAGTTCATGTCTTCAAAAGTATAAATTAACACCATGTAGAGGATGGTTGTAGAAGTTTCCAAAATAAAAGCATCAATCAAATAACTCAGCAGTGATTAGAGTTGTTTTTGCTGTTTAATTTGCTAATTAATTGTTATTTATTTAGCAGTGAAAATGCTTCATAGACTCAGACAATCACTATTTCCAACGTTCAGCTTGTTCCGCTTGCAACTTAACAGTGAAAGAAAGTATATAGCAGTTGGTGTGAGTACTTTTGGCACGCTTCTCACCTTTTTGTTCTTCACATGTCAGCACGTTCCTTGTGGTTGTAGGTTCTTGGGTCAAGAGAGCGGTGGAGAAGACTCGGGTGGAAAGACTGACACACTTCTGCCGAGGCCTACCTGGCTGGGCCTCTCTCACAAAAGTTCTCCATGAGGTTTGAGTGATTTTAACACCCCCGGGAGAGCCTCTTTAAAAGGTAAGTGTGCAAAGGTATCTTCCTGCTTACCAAAACTCTCTCATTTCTTCATTAATTGTCTAACTGTAGCATTATTATTGGCAATATTCTTTATTCTTTGGTAGGTTGTATTGGGAACATCGGTATAGGGCTGTAAATTACATCATTTTCTACATCCTTTTCATCGTTATTGTGTTAATCACATCTGTTTTATGAGACCAGAAGAGTGCAATGGCTGAGAGAAACTGAACTGCAACAGAACAAAAAGAACAGTAATGTATGTTCTATGTACATATACTGTTATGTATTCTCAAGTTAAAGTGTCTTTATAATTATAGTAATCATCATTTAACAAGCATCATGTCAAGTCACCAACATGAATTATGTTTGAGCTCAACATCGGCTTCATGAAAAAGACTTCCTAGAATATGTGAAGTATTTCCTCAGTAGGGTGAAGTAAAGCCAGTGTGGTTATGAAAATATGCCACCTGAGACCAATTTCTGCTTGTCATATATTGCTATCTCGCTGGTCAAACTGGTTTAAAAATCAGCCCAATGCTTATTATGTGGCCTGTTTGTGTAAATTCAAACTCACAACTATGACTTGAATGCAGCGCTGAGTTGTCCTCACATGTTTGTTATACTGTATAGGTTCCGTGGAAACAGGAAACAGGACAAACTAGCCTGAATGTGAGTTCACATCCAGGTGCTTTGACCGATTTCAGCTTGTCGGCTCTGTAGTTCTCAGGAAGTAGAGCTCGGACTGTTACATTTCACGCTGGATGGTTTTACCAGAACATAAGATGCTGTAAAGCCTGTTTATTTCTGGAACTATTTCACATGAGCAGCCATGTATTCATCCACCGTACAGTGAGTTCAAGCTGCGCTGTTCACATTATCTCCTAACAGCTTTACTTTCCGTGGAAACAGGAAAGGGAAGTCCTATTAGTTCAAACAGTGAGCTTTTATTAAGTCTGGTGTCAATTTGTAATGTAAATGTCAAGTACACAAACGTCACTTTAAAATAGTCTTTTTGATAAAAATCGCACTTTTAAGACATTTGTTACTAAAGTCAGGAGGAAACTTTGAAATTAATATATACTGTCTTTTTATTTGCCAGATCTTTATTTTTTAATAAGAAGAATTGACTGCTGTATGTGGAGATGAGGATTTATTATCTCACATACTCTCCATTTGTCTCTTTTTCTCTCTCGGTCCACCCTCCGATACAAGAAACACCACTGGTGGAAACGACTTTTACTCACATACTACTACAGTTAGGTATGTGTAGTTTGAGTATTTCCTTTTTCTGCTACTTTGTACTTCTACTCCACTACATTTCACAGGAAAATATTGTACTTTTTACTCCACTACATTTATTTGACAGATGTAGTTACTAGTTACAAAACAAACAAACATATAATCAGTTTATAAAATACAATTTGTTCATATTAAATCAGTGGCTACTCTAGTTTGCCCCCCCAACATTTTCAAATATTATAATTTTAAATAACTGTTTGAATTCCAAAGAGATCAAATTCTCCAACATTTCACTCACTGTAAAATCGAAGATCAGACAAAAGTCCAAAATATTAATAGAAATTTGTGTAGCAGGACTTTGTTTTTTCTTTTCTACCCGATCAATCATCTCACGACCCCTCAGATTTATTTGGTGACCCCTGTGGAGTCTGACCACAGGGTCAGGAACCACTGAACTAAACTACTGATATAATGTATAATATAATATAAATAGAATAATATCTTCTCCTTTTACAGCTAAACAGTACACTACAAAATGTTTCTGAAAACATTTAAGGCGAGAAATAGGCATTACAGTAACAGAATATTGATTCAAATTCTTCAGCGCCGCCTGGTTCGACCGTTTGATCGGAATTCGCGAGTGATTGACAGCTGCTCAGAGACGGCAGGCTCCAGCTCAGCTCTGATTGGTTGTTTTCCTCCGGTCTGTGAAATCTTGCAGATGCCGTTAGGAGCACCGGAGGACACAGAGGCACATGATTTTTTTCGGGTTACCTGTCTCATGCACTACTGTCAGGATATAGTGACCATTATAAAACTAACTTTGTTTAATCATATTTGCTCCATTTCTACCCACTGCTGCTTTAAGTATGATTTTGAATGAATGACTTTTGCTTGTAATGGAGTACTTATACATCTCAGTATTAGTACTTTTACATAAGTGAAAGATCCACCACATACGAACACACACATTCAAAAACGTTATAACAACTTTTTTTTTTTTCCTCTTCTTGCAGTAGCTGTGTGTTAGAGGTCCACTTGTGTTCAACTTCAGAGCCTTTCTCATGCTGCCATCCAGTGGTGACTCGCTGCAATCAAATATAAGGAGCCAAACTAAAGCAGCATGCCATCTCTCTGGTTTTTGAATGCAAACAAAATTATATTTACAATTGTTGTTTTGTTTTTTTTCTTTCTAATTATAATTCACATATATTATGTTGCCTAGTTTCTGTTTTCGTTCTTATAATTGGGGAGCTTTTGTAGATATTCTGACGGAAATGTCCCCACTTACTTTACTGAATTGACCAATTTTATTCTAGTCTTTTATATTATATTATGTCTATCTATCTGTCTGTCTGTTTGTTTTTCATAGACAAACCTCCCACCTCCCCAGCAGTGATGATGACACTTCCATCTCCATCCTGTAGATGGCAGCAGTGTAAAGAAAACCCCCTTCTCTCTCTCCGCTGATGGCCTCCCATCCCCATCAACTTAATGGTGCAGTAGCAGAGCCCATTCCAGGCAGCCATTTATAACTTGAGAAAAATCCTCTCTCTGCCTCGTCCTCGTGTCTCACTTGACATGGTTGGCCTCATTTGAACTTTTGACCCGCCAGTAATTTGCAATGTAAGCTATCCAATTTACAACACCTTCACAACGGAGCCTGCTAACGATTATTCATCACTGCAGTGCAGGCTTCAGAGAGAGTGTTAGTGTGTGCATGATATAGAGAGAGACTGCTAGCTTATGAAGGGACGTTATTGTCAAAACGAGTATACACATGTGCACATAACACCTTTCAGCACACACAGAGGCACACTAGACTTTTATTCTTGCCATAATCTTTAACTTGAAACCTTCCAAAAGCAAGAGCAGCGCTTTAAAAAGACAGAAAAGCACACAGCTGACTGCATCTGAGCTACAGAGACATTAATGCTGCAGGCTCTGATATGACTGATAATAATGTTTAAAGCCTGGTGTCACTTCAGTGAATCAACAAACATATGAACTCTTGCCCTGCAGTTCCTTTCTCACTAAAGAGAAAAAACTAGAAACATGATGCATCACCGTCACCCTAAAACTGATCTGGTAGTTTTGGGTGTTTTGAGCAATTCCATCTGAACCCACAGCAGAATGAGCCACCGCTCCACTCAGCGGACGGCGAGCATTCGTCAGCAAACTCTGCAGTGAGATGCAACTCGATGGCAGCCGACGTTTTCCCCTAATGGGAAACAATTACACACTCGGTGGCTTCTTCAGTGACTTCTGATGAGACTCATTCACTGAGGAAATGGCCACGTAATCATGTGTGTGTAATGCGCTAACGCTGCTTATTGCTCACTGAGTCAGGCTCGAGTCTGCAGTTGAGTCTTTAGCCACCATATGAGTCTGATGAGAGGACAAATGGGAAGGGAAATAGCTGTGAGAGAACATCACTGAGAAATCCCTCTATTGGCGTGTCACTTTAAATGGGTCCACACAAACACGTCTCCCATGAAGCCAAATGATTCCTGTTGCTTCCTCTTTCTCAGGAGAGTGACAATGTGAATAGATGACACTGGTATAAGGGCACTTTTTGTGATTCATACCCAGCTGGACTATACTGCACTGATGTTAACTCTAAAACATACACAGATTACTCTTCCGAGGAGGCATTTGGATTGTTGTTTTTAGCTTTAGTGATGGAATCTGCCACAGAAAACTGTGTTAAAACTCGGATTTACACTGATGGAAGCTTTTGCTCTTACATTTGAGCCAATCCCTCAGTAATCCTTCTGTAATTTGAATGATTTTGAGGTGTTAATACATTAATATGTCATCGATGTCAGGGCAAAGTCTAATCTCACAATTTATTTTTCACATATTTCTTTGGTATATTAAATAGATTTTTTTACAAACTGCTACAGAAAGCTTTATTTTCCCATCAAAATCTGCCTGTATAGAAATTGTGCACAAGATAATAAGTGATCATTATGAGCCAAGCAACATTTCTGTCAATAACTGTCTTAAAAGACATCAAAAACGTATATTGACATGATGGAAAATCACTGCGTGAGGATTTCATGGCTGAAGCTATTCAACAAGTCTAATGCCATGTAATCCTGAGGGCAATTAGTCACATCACTGTGGCTGCTGATAACAAAGTTATTTATCATTAGCAGCAACAATTATTTTTGAGATAATTGAATTTCCTGTGTGTAAAAACACTACCCGTCTTCATGCTACCGTCTCCACCGATCTGCATTTTGAATTCTTCTGCTGTATGATGAACTAATCTCCCGACGTGAATCGTAAAGCTTCCGGCTTCCTGATCCCCCCATGAGAATGCAGACCGGTTTGTCATACATGTATTCTCATTTAGGTTCCGTTACGCAACGTTTGCTGGTTCTGATCTGGCACGTATCACGTTAGTTATGCATACAAAGCTGATGCAAATAGGAAGCAACATTGTCACTTCTCTTTTGATTCGAGCTAAAGGCGACTTCCAAAGTGGTGGTCCGGAGAATTTGTTGGTTCAGAAGCTGGTAAATGTTTCTGGTTTTAATGAACCACCCATTACCCAACTTTTGCAATTGTGATAATTATGTTCCTCATTAAGGGCAAGTGTGTAGGACAAGCTTCTATGATTAGCCAGGCTAAGAAAAAACTGTGCATAAATTCAATTAAAATAATAAAAAAATGAAAATTACAAATGGAACTTCATGAAAACTAAATTAAATTATTTGTTAAATATATTTATATTTAGTGCGTGCAGGTATCTTGATATTGATCTATAAAAATAAATAAAAATACTGATATACTATGAAGTGTCGTGATGGTTTCTTAGCTCTTTGGTTACCTTCCTAGGACTACTTCAGCATTATCTATCCAACAAACCGTTTTGTTTTGACAATAACAAATGTCTCAAAGTTTTTGCAGCCCTGGCGTCTCAGAAATGTATATGTATGAAAGCAACATTAATCTTCTTTCTCCCTTATTTTTGAAAGATAGGAGCACTTGGAGGCATGAAAGAAGACCTGTGGTGCTATCTGCCATCAGAGAGTATTTTGTGTTAGATGCATATGCTTTGCTCAAAAAGAGGCCGTTACTGAATGCTGGCTTTCATGAGTTTGCTGTTATTGGAAATCCTTCTCTTAACCTACCATTTGAAGGACATTGTGTCGTGCAGAAGCAGACAGAGGTCAGAGGTCAGTTGCTTTTAACTACATTTTAGTACGTACCTTTCATTTTCACCACAACCATTTAACATCCAATGTTTTTTTGCTGTGACTATATGAAATGTCTACTTGTGTTTGAGTCTCATCCAACATAACAGCAGAATAAAATGACTAAAAAGTGAAGAAATGTTTAACAAAAAGTCTTAAGTTGGCAGGGACTAACCAGGGAATCATCAGCACAGGACACGTATTTCCATCTTAAACTTCCTTCATCTCTGCAACATGTGGCTGGGACAGTTTATCATACTGAAGGTTTATCTAAGTGTGGGGGGAGAAGTGCTGTGCTGCAGGGAGAGATTGCCTTTACTCGCACGGCACCAGCAGAGCAAAACAATGTGCCGCATGATAAAGAATTGCTTCATAACTCTCACATTGTGTGTCTGGCATCATTATGAGGCACAATAGCCTCTGGAGGGCCCCGGCTTTTATTGGCGTGCCTCTTGCAGCAGCAAAGTCTCATCCATTAAACAAATCAGGGGGTTATGTATTAGATTAGCTGTACAGCAGGCACCGGGGAACGCCGTGAAGAACACATGAAACCCTCGTCTCATTCCCTCTCGTAATCCCCTGGAATAAATTACCTAATTGACAGCATTAGGGTGATACTGTCAGAAGATGCCTCTTAAAGCGTGATGTGTAATGAAAATACACAACGTTGCTAAATTGCATTTTTTGGGGTATTAAAAATGATAAACGGCAGCCATTTGGGGCGTATTTAGAGTGAAGCCTCCCCTCGTAGCGTGCTGCCAGATCTCATTTTTCAACGTTTCTTAATAAATTTGTGGTGTCAGTGATATTAAAAGCTCATTTCTGCTGAGGAATATTTAATAAAGCTTCTGTGTGATAGGAAGCCAATGTCACACAGAGAGTCAGGAAACTAGTTGGTGGCAGCTTGGATGGCCCACCCCCCCACTGTGTCACTCCGCTGGTTCTATGACCTACAAGGTGAGGGATGGACTGCCCCCCTCTGGTGAAGGGTCAATACTGCAGCAGGGGTTCAAGAAGTGCCCCTCACAGTTCACTGCACTATTCATTCTGCAACCAGGCTGAACCCAAACAGAGCCTTTTGACTTTCTAAAAAGTGAAAACTGTCTGCATCCCATTTTCTTAAAGTGTTTGGTGAAGTTCAGCTCACTGTTCCAGGATCAGAGAAAGCAGCGGGCCAGGCAGTGTGTGTGAGTGTGTGGGCGAGCGGTATAGCATCCCTATTGGAAGCAAACAAAAGCCTTGAATGATATCTGGGGAGGACTGACCTGCTTATAGCTAAAAGAAGGATGTTTATGGACTTGAGCAGATTATTGCTCCGGCAGATACTTTGATGTAATGGGAAATCAAAAGGAAGGTAAATTGCCTCCTCCAGTCATAATAAAGTACAATATAACAACCGCTTTCAGAAGAGCATAAATATCAGACTTGTGTCCTTTAAAAGACCCTTTAATGATCAAACTTGCTTCTAATGGTACCTGTTAGGGTGCTTACATGTTAAATCTTAGTTTTTTACCCTTTTAAATGCTGCTTAACTCTAAATGTGTT
>CAKALG010002145.1:0-10667 GCA_916700815.1 Helicolenus hilgendorfi | reverse complement strand
CCAGAGAGGCCAGGGCCCTGAACGCACCTTCCATCCCGGTGCCGTCTTTAGCAGAGGTTTCGAAGAATGCCACATCCTCACCGAGGATTTCTTTCACCTCCGACCGAGTCACGGCTCTTTGTGCCTCCAGATCCGCTTTATTCCCGCACATCACGACCGGTACTCTCACGGGATGTTTTAATTTCAGTAGCTTTGCTTTGGCAGCTTTGATCTCGTTGAGCAGCTCGCAGACCTCATTGAAGGACTCTCTGTCATCCAAACTGAACACGAGCAGGAAGGTGTCACCTGGAGATAAAAAAGAACATTTAATTAATGACATTTCATAGTTTCTCTCATGTGACAAAGTATTTCTAAACATCTTATTTTTTCTTTTTTTTAGTTCAGTGATTCAGAGTGTCCTGTTGTACTGCAGTACAGCCTGGCTCAGTAGTATATCTGTAAAACTTAAAACTAAACTTTATAGCCAAATCTAAATCTGCGCGAAGATCATTGGCCAACCTGTGACAGCGTCCTTTCAAGCAGCTCACAACAAGAGTATGCTCAGACTTGCCAACAGCCTCTCTACTGATCCCTTACATGTTTTAAAGGTCCCATATTGTAAAAAGTGAGATTTTCAGGTATTTTACATTATAAAGCAGGTTTAAGTGCTATATAAATACTGTTAAACTATCAAAATGCTCAATATACAGAGAAATACACACAGCCCATATTCAGAAATTGCGCGTTTGAAACAAGCTGTCCATTTCTGATGTCACAAATATACAATATTTAGACCATTACATGGTTTTAAACGTAAACATTGTAAATGTTTTCCAGTTTATTTCCTGTTCCTGAAAATAATGTGCTTTTTTTTAACATTACAGCATGTAAACATGTTCTAGTAGAAACACAAAATAAAAGTATGAACCTGAAAATAAGCATGATATGGGACCTTTAAATGGGGAATATCAACTTCTGCCCTCCAAGAGGCGATTGGGTCTGTCTGTCTATTGTAACAGTATGTCTATTGTATGTGTACTTTTTCTCAAACTGAGCTGCAAAATGAATTTCAGTGCAAACTGACAATAAAGTCGTATCGTATCGTTATTGCATTGATTGATGCTCACCTGTTAGTATGGATAACCTCCGTTTTGCTGGGAAGTCTCTCTCACCGGCTGCATCCAGCAGATCCACCTGATAAGACTCTCCTCCGATGTGGAACAGCTTTCTGTGGAAGTCCTCGCTTGTGGGCTCGTAGTTCTCCTCAAAGTCTTTACCCAGGAACCTCTGGAGGATGTTGGTTTTACCCACTTTGGGTGCACCAAGCACAACTATCCTGTGACAGTTCCTGCGTTTGGTGAGACCCAGCTCCAGCAGATCTACAGATCTTTTTGGGAGTCGATCACTAGAAACCTGCCTATTCCCAGAACTGGGTGATCTGTCTTTATCTTGTTGCTTCAAACGCCCTTTAACCGTTTTGATGATGCTTGTCTTGGAGATGTTGGAGACCTTTGGGAGCTGTGGTGATGGTGTGAGGGCTGGTTGGTGAAGATGCTGCCCGGTGAGAGAGCTGAACATTTCGAGTAAGCCATCAACGGGAAGGTAAATCTTCTCAGTTGCGTTCATCTCCATGTTCTTTCAGCTTACCAAACCAGTTGCTTCTCCATGTGTGCTCCGAAACAGAGACGAGTGGAGCCTCTTATATACACCAACTAGGAGCGCATACGCATCTGCGTCACCGTCTCATCCAGGCATCACACTCCTTTTATAGACTCACAAAGCAGCACAAGATCTCCGCGTGTTGTAGTTTTCCTTTGAAGAGATGAGTCTGGAAATATCGAGGGAGGAATTTTCCAAATGGGTGCAATTTGATCCAAATCAAGTTTTGGTTGATTTAGAATTTCTATATGAGTGAAAACAATGGAGTTGTGCTCATAGTTTAGCCATCTGGAGTAAGTATTCAGACAAATGTACATAGTTCCATTTTTTGTGTAAACAATGGAGAAAACTGTATTTTTTTTTGTTTTTTGTACATGTTAACTGTATTTATATTACCCTATAATAAAAATATTTCTAATTGTCATATGTGCTTCTGTTCTATTTTATTTCTGTGCATTTCAGACATGCACATAAATGAATGATGGTAATGCAATGTCATATTATGTAAAGAGTTATACTCTGTAATAGCACCTGGCTGGACCAGTGCATTAATTTCACAATACTGCAAATATATAAATATTGCTATACCTTCATGGGCCATATAGGCTCAATCACTATTATGTTACCTCATTTGGCGATAGATAATGAAATTAATTTAAATGAAAGTCTTCTTTAAATTATGCTTTTGAACATTTTGTCCAGAGACAAACCCCTCTAAAAAAAGCATTCTGATAATGAGACCTAATGTACTATTTTTAGCAGCTCACATCCAGGTGTTCCCTCCTGTCTCATTATGGATGAATGAACTAATGGACTAATGGAGTGCCCAGATAACTGCTCCAAATCCCTGTTGTCATGGACACTGGTGGCCTGAGCACTAATTATGTTCATTCTCCTCTTTTACAATGCTGTCATGGTGACAACAATCATTTGTTTTTTAGTTATATATTGTGGCCTGTTTCTTTTATGTACTGTATTTTCATGTAACCATCACACAGTGTTCTCGTCACAGAAGCCACTTGAAAATACAGTACGTGCCTGCGCAGCCTGACATAACTGTGCATCTGGGATGAAGTTATTCATGAGGCTGTTATGAGCAACAAACCTCATTGATTTCTGCAGTGATCACGACGCTCTCAGTGTCAAGGCCAGAAAAACAGCTCACCTTTCTGCTCTAAGACTCATAAAGTCTGCGATGCAATTAGATTCTATTTGCTCTATAGTGAATAAAACTAATGCTTATATATGTGCGTCAATAGATGTGGTATTTGAGAGTGAAGGTTTAGTCAGTGTGAAAGCTGAAGGACATGTCAAACCTCGCCTGACTTTAACACACGTTTGAACTGTTCTTTGTCAGTTGATTGCAGGAGCGAGAACATACTGAATAACTGCAGCTTTTTCTCCATCAAACCATTCTTTGCACAAACCAAGGCCGCACTGAATGATCAGCCCACATAATAGTGTTATTCTGGCAACCTGAAGAGTGGGTTGGATGTGCAGTCGACCAGAAAGGGAAGGCCAATCGCTCCTCACTGGTTTTATTAGTTTCTCAAATGTGTATATTTGCTAGTTTTGTATGAAACTAACTAAAATGATTTGATACACAGACAAAAATGCAAGCAAAATGATAAAACACAACTTTACAAGAAATGAGCACAGTATAATGTATCGACACAGAGTCAAAAGGAACCCTTATAGTTGATATTGTACTTTAGTGGTGCAAATTTCTAATCAGATTATTATTATTTATTTATTTATTTATTTATTTACCAGCCGGGAATATTTCCCATTGAGATTCAAAATCTCCTTTTCAAGGGAGTCCTGCAAGACGGCAGCATAACAAGTTTCCCATTAAAGAACAAATAACAGACTTAAAGGAACAGTGTGTAACATTTCGGGGATATATTAGCAGAAATGGAATATGTTTTCATTAGTGTATAATCACCTGAACCTAATAATAATCGTTGTGTTTTCGTTAGCTTAGATGGAGCTGTTTATATGTACATAGGGAGCGGGTCATCTTCATGGAGTCCGCCATGTTGCTCCGCCATGTTTCTACAGTAGCCCAGAACAGACAAAACAAACACTGGCTCTAGGGAGAGACTTTCACATTTTTATGTTACCTGAAGGCCACCGTAGTTCTCTACACGCTTGTGAAACTGTGGTAACGTGAGCCGCCAATTGCAAAACCGTGGTACCGCCGTTCGCCTCGCTCTAAAGCCATCCTTACCATAATAACAACACTTTAGGAGCAATGGAAGTCAAATGGAAGTCAGACGGCGGCTGGCGGTGCCACGGTTTGGCACTCTCTCTTTTGATAAGCTCTCTCTAGAGTCAGTGTTTGTTTTTTTTACGTTCTGAGCTACTGTAGAAACATGGCTCTGCAAAATGGCGGACTCCGTGAAGAGGACCTGCTCCCTATGTAGATATGAAGGGCTCAGTCCAAAACACACCACTTCTTAGTTTCAGGTGATTATACACTAATGCAAACATAGTTACACATTGGACCTTTAAGTCATTTTTAATTAAAAAATTCTCCAAATTCACTGGTATTAGCTTATCAAATGCGAATTTTTCTATGATACTAAACTAAGATTGTTAAAAGGAAACATTATAGTTGATATTGTACTTTAGTGGTGCAAATTTCTAATCAGATTATTATTATTTATTTATTTATTTATTTATTTACCAGCCGGGAATATTTCCCATTGAGATTCAAAATCTCTTACGGCAGCATAAAGAGGTTTCACATAACGGTACAAACAGAAGATTTATAAACAAAATTGCAAAAAAGTCAAAACAACATATAGTTTAATACAGTTTAATATCCCAGAAGCCACCAGATGAGAACACCAGACAACAAACTTACAACCACTAGAGGACAGCAAAGAGAGACCGATTCCACACAGTGAAGTTTTAGAAACAGGATCCTCCAGTGGACAGAAAGTGATTTCACACATTCATGTTGTTGTTTTTTTGTACACACAAACACTCAAGAAGTGAGACTTCCTGTCCTGTGTGACGTCACTGGTGTTCAGTAGCAGGCTGGTGGTGTTTATCAGTCCTCTCTCCTCCTCCCCCCTCCTCTGTTTTCCCAGACCTCGCCTGCATTGACCTCATCAGGCCTTTGTTGGGAAACAAAGAGTGTTCAGGCATCTGTTTTCAGGAGAAATAAAGACACAGAGAGGAGGAGGAGGGCCGGAGGACGTATATGAAGTTGGGCTCGACTAACCTGATCACATGAAAATCAAACAGGGCAGCAACAAGTTAGTTTGACCTCCCACACTACAACCTTATGTGAACCCTCAGTGTGAACTAGCTGTTTAACAGGCAGCTTAACTCCTTGTTGAACTTGTGATTTCTCTACACTTTACCCGTGTGTCGTCTCCAAGAGAGCGTCGTGCCTTTGTTGTTTCAAGGTGGAGCTGGTATTTCCTGTATATCCTGCTCAGTCAACCAGCCACAAGGCCCACTGCTCTCTGCTTCTACTGCTGCTTCTCCCTCCTCAGCTTTAGCTAATCATTACTCACCCGACGTCACGATATGATCCTTCTACTGCACTTCCATATAGACAGCCTGTAGTCGCAGACATAGATTACATTGCACTTTTTTTTAACTGAATCCAAGCCAAGGTAAATAATACAGAAACAGATTTAGGCCTTGTATAATGCATAAGCGCATATGTGACTTCTTCAGACAACATCCCCATTAGCTGTGATAAATAAGTAAAGAGCAGAGATGCAATGATGAAACTGCTGCAAAGGAAATGCGGTCCGCTGTTGAAACCCTCTGGGACGTTCACTCACTCTGCTAGGAAGAGCTACCAAGCAGCAGAGCTCTATATGGGAAATTTAACGGCCCTGTGGTGCTCACTCAGAGGTTTACATTTGTTTTTACCTCCTGGTGCAAGACTATAATATCCCAAAATGTTTCTCACTGTTCTGTAATATTTAAATATTAAATTACTTGCAGTGATTTTTTTGCACAATGACTGAAATGTAATATAGATCACTGTTGTTCTTTAGGATATGAGATATTAGCAGATTTGTCCCTAACAGTGTGTCTCCATTTACACCACACAGTCTGTAATTATTACTGATGTCTGTGCGGTACAATCCTGCATAGGGCTGCAATTAGCGATTATTTCTATTGTTGATTAATCTGTTGATTATTTTCTTGATTAATCAATTAGTTTGATCCTTTGATACTTAATACTTAATCAGTGCTACAATGTTAATAACCCTCTAATGCCAACATATCCACTACTGCTGTAATTATTATGTAATATTATAATTATATAATTGTACACATCATCTGTCATTGTCAATATAAATCCTGCATGCTGTACATACAGTATATAGTCACGTATTCATGTACATACTGTACATAATCATTCAGTCCTTGTATATATTTCTTTGCACTATTTGTACTGTTTACACTTAAAGAACACTTGACTTAGAGATGTCTTATTTTATTCTTATTTTATTGCTGGACATTGGTGCTTTACATATATATTTGTAGGCCTATATACACCACATTTTCACTACTTGTGTACATAACGGTCTTGTCTGTTACTCACCTGTATTTGTCCAGCTTTGTTTTCCTTCCTTCTCTTTCTGTGTAAGTAAAAACTGATTCTGATTTTGAAGTTGTTTGGTCTATAAAATGTCAGAAAATGGTGAAAAATGTAGATTTTTTCCCCCCCAAAGCCCCAAGATGACTTCCTCAAATGTCTTGTTTTGACCACAGCTCAAAGATATTCAGTTTACTGTGATAGAGGAGTAAAGAAACCAGAAAATATTCACATTTAAGAAGCTGCAATCAGAGAATTTTGACTATTTTTCTACTCAAACCAATTAATTAATTATCAAAATAATTGGCGATGAATTTAACAGTTGACAACTGGTCGATTAATCGTTGCAGCTCTAATCCTGTGTGTGATCCTTCAGTGATCACCTGCTCCAATGAGCTCAGATATTCAGTTTACTGTCAGAAGAGGAAAGAAACCAGAAAATATTCACATTTAAGAAGCTGGATTCAGAGAATCTTGACTTTTTTTCTACTTAAACCAATTAATCAATTATCAAAATCGATTGATTTAACAGTTGACAACTAATCGATTAATCGTTGCAGCTCTAATCATCTGTGTGATCCTTCAGTCAGTGATCATCACCTGCTCCAGAGATCTCAGATGTTTGGTTTTCCATCAGGCAGTGAAAGGGTTAAGTCTGACTCTGCATGCACCGAGCCTCCGTCCTCCTCCTCTTCCTCCTCTTCCTCCTCCCTCCCCCTTCTCTCCCTCTCCATCCATTTTTTACTGTGTGTGTTTTTTAGGAGGGGGGCTGTGCCATCTGCAAGCCCTGGACTGGATATGTGATATGCACACACACAACTAAGTTTGATAACACCACAGCACCTTCAGCGCGTTAGTGTCTGATTCATTCTGAGCACACACGGCTCTGAATACAGGCTGTGTTTTTCTTTTTTTCTTTTTTAACTCTGGTTCCTTTCTCTGTCGGGGAGCTCCAGGATATGTCGAGAGGCGGAGGCGTTTCTTCCTCCAGCCGAAGTTGGGACCCCACTGACGCGCTGTGACATGAAGGTAAGAAGGGAAAGTGGAAGCAGAGCTGGGCTCGATGCGGTTTACTGCTTTTATTCTGTCGAGGTTTCAACTTTTAAACTCGGCATACAATAGCTGAGTCACGGTCGCAGACTTCACCTACCAGATCAGCCTGTTTTGACGCAACGTGCATGAGAATAATGGCTCCACACACTGGTGTCCTGCTTTGGGACAAAAAGGACACAAGTTGAGACCTTTTCTTTTACGCGTTTTTCATTTTCATCCAGCTGTTTTCAGTGGTTTTCCACACACATCTGGAGGGCATAATAAAACATACCTGGGCGATGCATTGCAGGCCTGATCTGGGAACAGTTTGCTTCCTACATCCTCCTGGGAACCGAGTAAAAAAAGTCGTCCAATTACTTTTTTTGTGTGATTTCCTTCCTATTTAGGGTTAAAAGAAAATCTTACAATTTAGGCTTTTTAAACTTTATCTTTTATTTTACAGCATGTATTAATGTAGTGGACCACAGGACCATTTTAGTGTGAAAAGACTAAAACAAATGAACAGATTATGGCTGTATAGTGATATTAAACCAAGAATAAATTCAACTTGATTAAAAAAAAAACACATGCCATATCACTGGAAAGCCCATGATGTCCTCTTTACAATACACCAGGGGTTCATAGAGTCAAAATGTCCACTAGATGTAAGCAGCCTATAAAGATTGTTAGGCTTATTTTATGCTTTGCTGGATTTCTTTTTTTTCAAACAAGAAAATGAGCTTTATAGAAGAATTGAATAACTTAAAAGTAGAAAACAGACACGTTGAGAAAATCAGTTCAGTGTGTCACCATGTCAAGGTCACAAGTTATACTACGGGATGTGTGCGTAATGGTGCCTCTCTCTCCTCCCTATCAGTCTGAGTTATGTGAGAGTAATTTGTGTCATAATTTATCTTCATTATAGGTGTTAGTACAGCAGTAATGGAGGCACCCATATTGGATTAGAAACCTGGTTTTATTGCCACTCTTTGATCTCTTCTGCATTAAAACCTCCATCTTTCATTCACAGGAAGTTACAGGAAGCACACATTTGAAACCCGCCTATCTGGTTATATTTCTCACTGCCAAGAAACCCCAGCAGGCATCAGGAGATAATGGGAGTGAATGGCCCACATTAGTCACCACTTGAGATTTAACCTGTGGTCATCTGAGCCACGAGCATTTTGTCTCTTACTGCCACTTCACCATCTATTTACAGAAGGAAGCTAGTATGACTGATATTATACACACGCCCACTTAGTGCCACCACCTTTTATTCCTAGTTTGCCCACAGCCTAAAGAGGTTTTTAATCGGGGTGTGTATCACAATATTTATTACGATATTTGCTGATATCACAAAGTCTGCCACGATACGACTTTGATTCGATTCAGTTCAGGTACCTGCGATCGATATGAGACGATATTCCTATTTAACATAATCAGTTACACTAATATCAACTCACAAAGAGGAACTAAGATAGGATTTGACAATTGTATCACTGGACAGTGACACATTGGAGAGATACATTTTAGTTTACTTCCTTTATTACAGTATCAACATAGCTTTTCTTTACACACGTTATAAATCAGTTTTGTCATATTCAATATTTCTCACTAGATATCAACCATTTTAAAGCTCTCATCTCATGGCAACTTTTTAAAAATATTTTTGAAATGCTTCCTCATGACACAGCACTTGACTGTTAAGTGAAGGGGATTGATCCTTCGTGTTCATGCATTTCACTCCTTAGTTAAATAGATGAGACAGATCTGGGGGTGGAGACTTATCGGTACAAGTGACTCAGTGTGTCGATAAAAGCAGTCCAATGTCCAGGGCGAAGTGATCAGATACTGCGCTGTGCATTCAAATTGTCTTGATGTCTTAATGTAACATGAAAAACAGCAAACTGAACAGCAGAAGAAAGAAATACTAAGACATAAAAATAAAAGTCGCCTTATTTTCTGACGTCATCACCCTTAAAAGAAAAATAAAACTGCCACCTGAATGCAGATACACAATATGATTTTCTTTTGTAACAACTTAATTAATTGACTATAATAGTGTGAAACCCCAAATAGATTTTTTGTTATTGTGGTTAAATAAATGTAATTTATGGTGTTGTTAGATGGCAGCTGGACCGCCCCGTTAATACAGGTGCGGGCCTCCCTTTGTTGTTGGAGAGCAAACAGGTTTTTGACCGCAGTGAAAAACCTTTTGTGAAAAAGCTTAAGCAATTTTGAAATTTAATTTTACGAAAACTGTCATCGTATAAAGAACACAACACCATATGCATACAATCTGAGTAAAATATGAAACTTTTTTATGCTCTTTACATTTATCACAGTCCCTGTAACATACAACATCATAGCACTACTTAAAGAGGGCTCATGCACTGAGGGCACATCTCAAGTATTGAATGTGTTACTCTTTGCATGTAAACTATTAATGAAAAATTGATACAGTGTTTTTGGGAATTATGGGATCATAAAACAAAATATCGTGCTACTCGATATTTTCTTACACCCCTATATATAAATACAGACTTTTGTATAAATTATCAGTAAGTGTGTTATCATGATTTTAGTTACACATGAGCAAATCTAATTTTGACAACCTCAGAGCAGACAAAAGCTGGTGGGCCCGGATCCCAGGTTGGGAACCACTGGACTACTGTATGTGTATGTGTGTAGGAGTTTACAGTTTTGCGACGCCCCACTGCTGCTGTGGTGATGTAATCAGGTCAGAAAAACACAGGGGAGGTGAAACCTCCCCCCCCATCTCCCTCCCTCCCCAGTTTCACTCCAAGGTAAAACACATTTCCACACCGGCAGGTTGGGTTGAAGTCCCCTTGGTTTAAACTAATATTTGCTTTTCAGGGAAAGGAAAAAAAATATTTTGTGAAATTGAATTTAGGAAATAGCCGTCCAGCTGGTCACTGCTTACTCAGGAGAAATGTACTCATAGAATCTCTTCAAGTTGTTTCAGGGGAAACCGAGCCCAGCAGGTGTTGTGTTTCACATCGCTGGGAGTTGTTTCTCTCTCCTTCCAAACACAATTACTTAGTGAAAAAATGTGTGAGAGTTCATCTGCAGTGCTGTTAGTAACAGCATACGAAAGGAGATGGTGGTGTGTGTGTGTTATCTGTGAAAAAATTCTCTCTATGAATATTTGAAGTAGGAGTGTTAATATTTATCTTTTCATTGCAGCAGAAACACACTTGTGGACGTCACTGAAGTTCTCAACAGGAGGTCGACTTCACTGCATTTTTCCACTGAGCTGATCTCTAACGAGTCGCCATCGCCTGAGGCAACGCAGTGGGCTGGCCTGCTGTTAGATTTTATCTCTTGCCACCTGTGAAACACCGCCGCCATCATGCAGACCTCATCGCTGCGCCGGCAGATGAAAAACATGGTCAACAACTAC